>APFE031709648.1:15169-42441 GCA_000404065.3 Pinus taeda | reverse complement strand
CTTTTCCTTCTAATGAAATAGACCCAGGTATATCTAGATCTATCATCAATAAAAATAACAAAGTATGAAGCACCACCAAGAGACCTAGTTTGCATAGGTCCACATACATCAGTGTGAATTAATTCAAGTATATCATACTTTCGTTTCTCAGTATGAGTAGGAAACTCTCCTCTACGCTGCTTACCAATTGCACAAGCTTCACATGGTAAATGTTCACACTTCATAACAGGAAGACCTTCAACCATTGATTTCCTTTGTAACAACGATAAATCATTGTAATTTAGGTGCCCATACCTGTGATGCCATAATTCTGCTGTCGATGTCTCTTGGGATGTCAATGCAACATGGCGCTTGACTGTCACATCCAATCTGTATAATCCGCCAACCCTGGTACCTGTAGAAACAACCCTGTAGTGGTCCTGAACATCTTTCACTATACACCCCAATTTACCAAATTCTACTTTTAAATGATTATCAGTGATAGTGGAAACAGATAACAAATTCTTTTTGAGAGCAGGTACATACATCACATTATGAATCTGTCGCATTTGTCCATTAGGTAAGTACACATTTATTATGCCATAGCCTTGAACTTTAAGTGACCTGTCATCTCCTAGGTAATGTGTACCATCATATTTCTCATAATATTTATCATACCATTCTTATTACAAGTCATGTGTGCCGATGCACCAGAATCTATAAACCAAGCATTCTCATCATCAGTTTCAGCAGACAATGCAGCATCAGAAAGAAATAACTTAAGATTTTTAAATCGATCATTCACTGATTTGTCTCTGTTTATGTAATTTCCGTTATGCTTGCTATGTCTTTGATTTGATTCATTATTCTTTCTCCTATAGCAATCTTTAGCCAGATGTCCAGGTTTTCCACAATAATCACATTCAATGTTCCTTTTAACATAAGAATTAGGAGGTGCCATACCTTTTTGCTTTGCTTGATAACGGCCTCTGTTCCTGTCCCATGGTCTCCCTCGGAATGATCTTTTGCCTCTTGCAGTCAAAGCCAAATCAGAACCATTTGACTCCAGGTCAAAATTTTTCATGCGTTATTCTTCTTGAAGAAGAATTCCAGCCAATTCTTCAAATGTAGGAGGTGTCGGTCTAGTTGAGAGAGCTGAAATAAAGACTTTATAGTCGGGGACTAACCCCTTTAAAGCAACAGTTACCAAATCTGTACTAGAAACCTTTTCACCAATATCACCAAGCTTATCACTAAAGTCTTTAATTCGGGAAACAAAGTTGCTAATGCTTTCATTGGCATCCATTTTGATAGATAGCAGCTTGGTTTTTAAAAATAAAATACGATTTGCATTAGTAGTCTCATACAAACCTTTGAGAGTGTCCCATGTTGCCTTTGAAGTTTCACAGTCCCGAATGTGAGGAATAATATTGTCCTTCACTGACATGCGTAGCAGCACCCTTGCTTTCATTTCACGCTTCTCCCAATCTTGAGTGGCAGTAGGAGGTTGAGGCTTGGTCTCGTCACCTTTGACAATTGTCCAGAGATTGTATGCCTCCAGTACTGTTATGAGCTTAAATTTCCAATTGACATAATTTTCTCCATCAAGTTTTGTAGACTCATTTAAATATGAATCTGCAAGGGGATTAGCCATTTCTCCACCAATGACCAAATTCAAAAAAAAATCACAAGCTTAAACTCAATTCTGGCAGAATCCAACAGGAAAACTGGTTGGCTGTTAATACAGATAGCGAAGGACTAAGGACCGATTGCTATTATGCGGAAATTTAAAAATTGCATACCCGAAATCATAAACTGAATGCTAAAATCCTTAATCTGTTACTTCTGGCCTCGCAACAGGTGTATTGCATACCCGAAATCATAAACTGAATGCTAAAATCCTTAATCTGTTACGTCTGGCCTCGCAGCAGGTGTCCCTCGTGCCAACTCTTCGCCTCGGCGCCTCTCCTTCGGCTAACGGCTACTTTTCAATGGCTTCGGACGGTTGCAACTCCAACGGCTCTCACAGACAATTTAACAATAGCACTCAAGCAGGTCATACAACTTATAGCAACTTCAGCACACAACTCTCAGACATGAGCTGATAATATAAAAACCAGATAACAAACAACTGGATACACTCAAAGATGTTTCAGGGAGAATAACTGAAACTATATTAATGGACTCACAAACTATTACAAAATATAAGTGCTGTAGGCTCTCGGCTGCTACCAACGATATTGTTTAATACTGTCACTGCGCACACTCTAATGGCAGAGTCACTCACTGCCCGCGAAGAGGAGAGAGGCGCAGACAAAAGAGCTCTGATACCAAATTAAAACAAATACACAGGCAGAAACACCAGCAAACGTGAGACAAAGCTCACACAACTTCATTAATCAATTTGCTCAATTACATCACACTTATATAGGAAACTCACTCACCTAAACTTCCTGAATATGTGCAACCAATTCCTAACCACTCACAACTAATTCTGTTCAACCACTCACAACTAATTCTGTTCAACTACACACAACTAATTCTATTTCTGCATTATTCTCACATCTCACTGTTTCTAGAATAAAATATTTAGTGTCCGAAGAAAAATATTAACTGAAAGCTAACGAATAAAATAAAAAATCAAAGTACTTTTTAATAAGCATGATAAGAGGGAGATGTGTAATCCATGCAATTTTTAATATAATATTAATATGTGGCATTTAAAATATTTATAATAGTAAAAAAAATCATGTGGATCATGAATAAAATATTTTAATATGCATGATTCAATGATATTAACATATACTTAAAAAATATTAATAACAAAAAAACATTTTAATGTAGGCAATTTATTCCATAAATAAAATGTGTTACATGTAAAATATTTTAATGTCAAATATATATAAACTAATATAAGAAAAATTTCTATAAATTCTTGTAAAAAATTCTCCTTCTTAATCATTACACTGAATTTTTTTTATATAATTATCACTATTATTTTTCATAACTTTTATAATATTATATAATAATTTTAAATTATACAGATAAATAAATACATATTGCATGAATTTTAATAAATATTTTTAAATTTAACCACTTTATATTAACATATAACATGGTTAATAAGACCATTTCATTTTCTCTCATCTTACCTTTTTATATTGCAAATTTTTTACCTCTTTATATTGCAATTTTTTTTATTATTGCAAAGCAAAGTAACATATGAAATTATTAATAATGTCATTTCCTTTGCTCTTATCTTACCTTTTTATATTTCACTTTGTCTATTATTGCAAACCATATAGTAACAAAAAATTATGAAACTTTACTCAATACCATCAATTCTATATTTTATATTTTTGAATTCACCCCTAAAACTTTATATAAATCTAACATAATTTTCATCACAATTCTATTTTTTAGTCAATTATGGAATTCTCTCCGTGTTGTTGCCCCTATCCCTTTCTCGCTCTGCGCGTTCGGAGCAACACGGATTTTTTTAAGTTTTTTCACTTTTTCCAATTCATGTAGAAAGTTCACTGAACTTATTATTAAATGTAACGCCATTCTCGCTCCACCGACTTATATGCATTCATTATTTTAATTGTCCATTTCTTTCATCTATTTTACTTTACACTCCAACATTCCGAAATACTCGACGCCGCCTTTCTTACCCGCCCTGCGTTCCCGGACAACACAGCGAAATAGTTGGTTAATACGGCCACACTCATTACCCCTTTGCTCAATACGGTGACATTCTTACCATGTCCCACGTCTTTCCCACGGCAATTTCTCTTTCTCTTTACATTTTCTTTTTAATGTTTTCGCCCATTTCATTCTTTTTTGTAATGTTTTCGCCAATTGCGGCCGAACTTATATTTATGTGCGTAGCTGAGCACAGACCTCAAAGCACTGAGGCACATTTGAGTATTAGTGACGGATAGATAGAGAGAAATGGATTTTAAAGTATGCTTGCCCTTCTTCTGATGACGCTCCTGTGCTTCGTCTACAGGGCATCCTCTGTACTCAATTACACTCATCCAGAAGATGGCTTTTACGGTCATCATCTCAACGATCACAGCGCCAGTGTTTCTATTGAACGTAATATGCTACAGGAAGGTCATCAAGTCCCATTGTGGATGGACATGCAGGCTCTCTTGTCATTTAAGAGACATATCACAGATCCATCTGGAAGTGGACAACTGAGAACTCAGAAGAAGTATGCTCCTGGTATGGTATTACCTGCCGACAACGCAATCCAAGAGTAGTCGCCATAATCCTTCCCAGATTAAATTTGACAGGTATTCTTTCGCCGTCTATTGGCAGCTTATCACTGTTACATACATTGAATCTTTCTCATCATTATTTGACAGGAGGAATTCCACCTGAAATTGGGCAGCTTAAAAAGTTGCGAGTGCTTGACCTGTCATACAACTCTTTGAGTGGCCGCATCCCTCCAACTCTTAGCAACTGCACTAAGCTATCGACTCTCTTCCTTTCTTCTAACTACTTCACAGGTACCATACCCACAGTGTTTGGTCGTCTTGTAAAGTTGGAACAGCTTGACTTGTCATACAACTCTTTGACCGGCAGCATCCCTCCCACCCTCAGCAACTGTACTAAGCTATGGACCTTGTTCCTTTCTTCTAACAAGTTCACAGGTACCCTACCAACAGCGTTTGGTCGTCTTATTGAGTTGCAACACATCAATTTGCGAAACAACTCACTCAGTGGTCACCTCCCTCTGACACTAGGAAATTGTACCAGGTTACAGTCCCTCATTATGAATGACAATTGGTTGGCTGGCATAATCTCTCATAGCATCTTTGGCAGTTCATTAAAAATATTTGAAGTATCACAAAATTCATTTAGTGGAGATCTGGACATAACTTTTCCAGTTTCTATGGTAATTTTCAGTGTGTACTCCAATAACTTTACTGGATGTTTCCCTTCATCTTTGGTCCACTGCAGTAAACTGAAAGTAATAGATTTAAGGAAAAACAGATTTACTTGGGAAATTCCTCTGTATATCCCGAGTTACAAATTTTGAACCTGGTTTATAATAAGTTTTCTGGTGGTATTCCTTTATGGATTACCAATCTGATAAAATTGGTAATATTGGATCTGTCAAATAATAAATTCAGTGGAAGAATACCCTATAATTTAAAACTTCAAGGATTTGCAGGACTTAAACCATCTCCCCAAACTTATCAAAGGCTTGTGAACAATGTATTATATTATGAACTTGAGATTGTGATAAAAGGAAATGAGTATTTATTGGTATATGTTTTACCTACAAATACAATATTGGATTTGTCTAAGAATAATCTTGCAGGTGAAATCCCTGCAAGTATAGGAACCTTGGGTTGGTTGAGATTGTTGAATTTATCTTGGAACCAATTGGAAGGGCAAATTCCTGCATCTCTTAGTACCATATCTACTTTGGAGCAACTCGACTTGGCCAAAAATAACTTGAGTGGAGAGATTCCTCAAAATCTCTCTAAATTATATTCATTGTCAACTGTGATTTTTTCATTTAATAATCTATGTGGCTCAATTTCAGAGGGACCACAACTTTCCACATTCAATGTAAATTCATTTCAAAAGAGTAAGTGCTTGTGTGGGCTTCCCCTACAAAGCTGCAAAGAAATTAAGTGCTTTTGTGGATCTCCCTTGCCAAGCTACAAAGAGAATACAACAAAATAAATGGAATGTGGATGGTTGCATTATATAGATAAAAAAATGTCTTTAATAAGTTTAGGAATAGGGCCCATAAATGGATTTGGGGGAGTTGTTATTGTCCTCATCATTTGGAAGAAAGCAAGGGACTAGATGTTGTCCCAAAATATCCCAAAAAGCTTTTATGGAGAATATTGACTCCCTACAGAGTGGAATGTGGAGCATGGAAAAGTTATATTTTCCATATGAATTCACCTAAATATTATTATATGGTGAATAAATAATGTATATGATACTCAATGATATCAAAGAAGGCTTAAAATTTATATGAATTTTTATTTTGCATAGATTTATATACTAGTAATTGTACCACATGTTGCAAAGGAAACGTAGTAAGCCGATAACATATGAAACAGTAGCATAAAAGAAAGAAGAAAAAAAATTATGCAAATTTGTTTCTCTACTGGAGTTTCTCTGAGAAAATATTCAAAAAACATTTATTTTCCCACCAAACAAAGAGCAACAATCAAATTTTCTGGTGAGAATAATGGTAGAAACTTTTAAATGTAAGAAGTTACTCCCTTCCCTAGTGATAGTACATTTTGGTTTTCAAAGAAACTTATTTTCCTGATCTTTATAATAATATATTCCTCTCCAACAAGGCCTTCAAAAATACATTTTTTATTCAACTGATTGAAATAGGTAAGTGCCTTTTGTCTAGTACTCTCTGAGTTATTGAACTTGAAGGCACATATAAAGAGACTGCTAGTCAAAAAAGAGAAGAGTGAATGAATACCAAATGGATATCATATTGAGGAATCTCTTCAGGTTTTCTCATGTGGTCCTTCAATTGACAAGGTAGTAGGAACTTTCTCAACTCCAACTCCTCTAGAAAGGGGTGGAGAATTATGTTTAGTGAACAACTAGACCTCAAATCAAAATATCCATCATGGTGATTATTGTGGAACAACTTCTTTGTTATTGATTGCATGTAAGTTTCACTTTTTCATAATGGATGAGGCAATTGGGCCAAAGTACTTAGGACCTCTATATGAGGAAATATGCATTCTCATTTTTTTGCTACATGATGGATGCAATTGGTTTTTATAACTAGGTTGGGCAGACTTCATCCTTCTAGGAAATGACTTGCTTCTATCACATTCCCAATGCCGAATTCCTCAGATAATACTCATGGATTTATGAATTTGCTTTACAGTTGGAATGCTTTAATGGCATGTTGTACATTGTAAGAGACTACTAAGAAGATAAGTATGGTATATAATTCTAATATTTACACTATCCATCTTCACTTATCATTTTAACATAAAGCATACAGTCGTTTTCATCACCAATTTTTATGGATAAGGGACATTTGAGCCTTTTTTAACCCTTGGGGATGCTTAATATATCTCGCTTCATATACATCTATATTAGTAAATTATCTACAATCATCTTGCCATAATTCCTCTTTGAACGACCAATATTCTACTGCTTTAAAGCTTTGTAGCTTAGCCATAATAACAAACATCATGTTGTCACTGCAACGAACACCCTCTAAAATTTTATCTACAGTTGAATTTTAGAGCCTACTATGGATCTTGTGATCGGTTGTCCCGTTGTCACTTCTTGGTTAGTCGAAGTAACTTGCTCACACATGCTCAGGTCACAACAAGTTCATGACTGCGTTCTTTTACACAAGCTTGAACAAGCATAGCACAATCCATCAATATAGTGTCTGTGCAATGTTCAACCCGTGTTGATAGTTAGTGCACACTATAATTGACAATCCATCACTTTTGGCTATGTTTGTACTTCTATTTCGGTGAGTTTTCCAAACTATTGCTTTTGCGCACCTTCACTTTCGCACTAGTTGTTTTCATGTTTTCGGCTATCGCTTTTGCTTTCTTTCACTTTAATTAGTACCACTTTCATGTTATCTTCACTTTGGCATGTGTCACTTTCACCATTGTTCGCATACTACAAGTATCGTTCGCACTTTTCCTGCTCCTATAGAAAATGTCGCCTTTTAGCATGTTAAGTGTCACACATTGTATAAAAGCTATTTCGTGTGTGTTTCAAGAGTTAATTTTTGTGATAATGAGTTGTCCTCATCATGTAAACATGTATTGTACCGATTTCCAAAGCTTCAAGAATTGTCGTACAATTGCCATCGTTGTCGTCGCAAAGTGTATCTTCAGTGTCACACTTGAAGTGAATTCTTGCAATATTATCACATTGAGGAAAGTATGTTGTTCATGTGTTCTGAGTGTCCTATGTTGTGTCATCAAGTGATATAAGTGTTTGGTCATGCTCAAGTCTTGTTCTTGTTCAACTTCATCTCATTAATCCCACACTTAGTAAAAATTGGGAAAACTCCCTGACCAGGCCTCTCAGCCTCATTCAGCATTCTCTACGCACTACACAGTCTCAAACCTCAACCTTGAACTCTTGAACTATGCAACAGCGTAATCACTTTGCCTCTCTCCCTCCAGAAATGTGAATTGGAAAACTTCAAACCTTAAGCCTCCACGCGCACTACACTTTGTGCGAGGTGAAAATTCTATAAGGCATGAGAAGATTTTGTGCATTTTAATCAATACCACCAACTATATATATACATCCATATACCTTTTTCATATTTTCCAATTCAAAAGTCCGTGTACTAAGCCCGCTTGTTTTCTCAATTTGATTTAAAAATTATTATGGCTTTCCACTTTTTCCAATTCAGTGAATGCATCTTTAATGACTCCTACCAATATTGGGAATGCCCGTCTCGCATAGTTACGTTCTTACCCTGCTCGTCCTGCTCAACACGGCGATTTGAATGTCATTTGTTGAATTTCACGTTTTTTTATATATTCTTGCACACATTTTTTTTAAATCATTATTTTCAAAGTAATAGGAGAGATAGAAACGTATAATCTCTTACTAAGTATAGATTAAAATGCCACTATAAAATTTTTGGCCCATGACATGTGATTCTGTCCATATTCGTTGATATGTGGTTTTTAAAATATAAATAAAATATTTTTTAAGTAAAAAAAAATGGTATTTATATTAAAAGGAATATGCATATTTATTTAAAGTTTTAATTAAAAGCATGATAAAACATCAATAATGTTAATCTTATTATGGTCACTAGATTTATTGTTGATATTACATCAGAATGTGCTAAACAGTTTCACTAGCTTTTAGTCATAAATAAAATATTTTTATATCCACATTACATAATATAATTTCATATAAAGTAATTAATATTACAAAAAAAAAGTGCGAATAAGATTTTTAAATCTTACACTTTTCAAAATTATTTCAAAACAAGTCTTAGATAAACTATTTTAAGATTTATGTTAACTAATTTCTAGAATCAACTTAATGTATATCTATATATAAAAAGAAAATGTTAAAGGAAAATATTTTATGCTGTACATAATAAAATATTCAATGTTTTCCTCCAAGGTAAGGAAACATAATAACGACCCAAGACCTAGAGGCACCTTGCATGAGGAAAAGCCTGCCCCCTTATGGACCACCAACATATAATTCTAGGTGCTTTGGTTTTCCTTGAATAAGGGTGATGAATCAACCCACATTCACAAATAGTAGCGAGGGATGGTTTTCCTCTACTGGTTTGACAATTCAGTACTAGTTTGACAAGTGAGTTATGATATATTTTCCTATTATTTATAGAATAAAATATAGTTTAAAGATAAAAAATAAATAGAAATATAAAAATACTTCTTAATAAGAATAATAAGAGGGAGATGTGTAATCCATGCAACTCTTAATATAAAATTAATATGTGACATTTAAAAATATTGGTAGTACTAATAATAATAAATAGGAGTTCATTCCTACTTAAATGTCCAGCCACCATAGCCACCCCAATGAATGAGCAACATTAACTTGGAAACCCTAAGGAGGAGGGAAGGAAGTTCAAAATAATTCCTCCAATACTAGGGGTATCAGGCAGGCTTCTGATATCTTTTGATGTATCCCACATAATAAAGATCGATTACAAACAAAGTATAGCATATCATGGATACCCAGAAGAACCCCATATAAGTCGAGTTCAATAAATATAAAAAACTAGCTATGAAGATAAATAGGCCAAAGGTCATAAACAATATCAAAATGAATATGTGTCGCACTAGAGGTAGTCACAAAATACCCAAAAATTCCAGCAGGATCTAGAAAGGTTCGAAGATCAATATAATGGCTTAGTGAGTAAAAACCATAAACAAATAGATAGAGATAATCAACATATAAAAATTAATACAATAACATCATTCCCTAAGACAATATCTATAGTCCCCCACACATTGAGGAAACCATAAAAATACCATCTTCAATGTGGCCTAAACGGACCGGTGAAAAACTACTTCCAAACAACATTTGTAGCATTTGGATATTATTCACCCCTTTTGGTCACCGAAGCATTTATACTCAGTTGGATATTATTTGTGCATTTTTTCCTCCATAGCTAATCCTGATATATACTCCAACTTTACAATATGATCAACTACCTATTCTTTAAGAAAGTGATACTTGATAGGTATATGCTTGGATTTTGAGTGAAGAATTTGATTCTTGGATATGTTTATAGCACTTATACTGTCACATTTCATGGAAATAGGTTCATCATAAGTTACCTTCATGTCTTGAAGTGTTTTCTTCATCCACAATATTTGAGTGCAACATGTTGTAATTGCTATGTATTCAACTTCAACAATAGACAATGAGACAAAGGTTTTGTTTTTGATTAACCATGCTACCAATGACTTTCCTATTAATAAGGAACCATGACTTGTGATCTTTCTATCATCTATACAACTAACCCAATCTTCTTCTATGCATGTAGTCAACCAAAATTTCTTACCTTTTGGATACCAGAATCCACAGTCCATTGTGCCTTTTATATATCTAAAAATTATTTTTACAACTAATTAGTGGCTTTACTTTGGAGTTGATTGATATCATGCTACCAAACCAATAACTTGAATTATGTATAGTGTAGAGGTTGTTAGATACAACAAGTTTCTAATCATTGATATGAACATTTTTGTATTGACCTTTGGTGATTCATCATCTTTACTTAGCTTACACCCAGTGCCCATAGGATTTCCAATAGGTGAACACTCCTCCATTCAAAATTTCTTAAATATTTATTTGATGTACTTCCCTTGGGAAATTAAAATTCCTTTTGAAGTCTTTGTAATCTATAAAACAAGAAAAATGAGAGTTCTCTTGCAATCATAGATAGATCAAATGTAGTCTCCATTTTAGTTGCAAACTCTTGGCTTAGTGAATTTGCATTACGGTAAAAAATTATACCGTCAACATAAACAACAACAACCAAAAGATTACTTGAGTGGGGCTGAGCTCTGATGGCAGCATCCATGGTGGTTCAGAGGCTCAACAGCCCTAGGCTTGATGGTCTGTGTATCCCTCACGGCTTGTCTAACCCATGACCTTCTTACCCTCCTCTACCTACTACGGTCTTCAACCCCTCACCTCGCGGTTACATGGTTCCCTCTGTCCTCATGACCGTCCCATTTCCTCTCGACAATAGTAACTTCCACCGACCGTTTACTGTCTGTTACTATGGAGCTGGACAAGGTAGACTATGAGGAGGACTCTCATCCCCAGGAGGTCATTTGGTCACACCATCGCTCCGTGACGGGTTCTAGTCCTTTCGTGGCAACCCTGCGACCTCTCTCAGATGTACCCTCTATCCAGGCACGCCTAGGTTCATCAAGGCCTCATCCCCCACCCTTGGTTAACATCGACGATGCCCCTGGTCTGTACTGTCCCCCTATCCCCGGCTACCCTAAACCTACTTGGAACCTGCCTCCAGCCCTCGCCCACTTTCATTGCATCGTTACCACAACTTCCCCACATATCTGCTCCACAATGCACCCCTTCCACCTCTCGTATCCACCCATCCGGGCCTTCCTCCCTCAATAACCCTGTTCTCTATAGTGCAACCCTAAACCCTAACACCCCCATTCGCTCTGGATGCTTCATCTCCCTGATACCTAACCCTAAATCCACCCTTTCCACCACCCAGACTGTAAATTAGGTCTGTCATAGACTCCTCAGGAATTATCTGACTGCTCGTCGCATAGACAAGCTCAAGAAAGGCAGGTGCCTCAAATTAGTGGATAAGGACAATAACCTGGCTCTGGGCGAATAAATTTCAATGGGTGAAGTTGCAGAGATTGCAAAGAAGGTACCAATTGGCCATGTTCATGGAAGTAATTACTCAGTTGAACGACTTCGTCTATGGACCACTGAGGTATGGGGTTCCTTGCTTAAAGCACTGTCCATCATCCGAGTGTTAGCTCGAGGGTGGTTTCCCTGCATTTCCACAGGGAGGAGTATACAGACTGGATATTATCCTGGTTTTGGCACATAGAAATCATACCAGTCTTGCTAAAGAGATGGGATCCACTCTTCGACCCTCAGAGGGAAAAACTGGGAGCTGGGTCAATCTGGGTCCACTTGTCGGGCCTTCCGATGCAATTTTGGACCCCTGTGGTATTCAAGTGCATTGGAGACACTCTGGGAACATACCTGGAACATGATCAATCCTTCAAGAATACTGTACTCATGACAATGGCTCGTATCCTGGTAGATTTGGGCACAAGAGAGGGGACGGACGAAAAGCTAACCCTTCATTGGCGACGCTTCTCGTGTTGCCAAAACCTCGACTATGTGTTCCATTTAGATGTAGAAGACGCCATAAGGTCGACCACCTCTACAAGGACTGTCCTCTGCTCACTCCTACTACTCCGACAACCACAAGGGGAACGAAGCATCGCCAATTAGAAGAATCGATTGTGGACGAGCAGCCCACAAGTTTGGATCATTCAAAGGTTTCGGATGGAGTCACTGCTCATCCAACCAGTTCTCACGAGATTCCACGTATATCCCCTCCACTGACTCGATCCCGTCTGCTGCAGAGGTTGCTCCTACATCGGGTACTACTTCTAATCCCTTACCCTCTGCTCTATATTTTAATAATTTTACTAACACTCTAGCTCAGTTTGCATCTATCTATAGCATGGTTACTCCCATCAATTGTGCTCTTGAACCCCCCCCCCCCCCCATTTCCTACACCAATCCGTCGATTGTCACCGAGCAGGATCATCTACATCATCCCCCTCACTCCCCTTCAGCCTCGAGCTCACACTCCTACAACCTCTGTTCCCGTCAACTGATGAACCCTAACCTATTGGGTTTGGGAACCCCTCCCCCCTCCATTGAGCACAAACCTCGTAGGGCAGACCTTCAAAGATGTCCAAAGCCATCAAATCCATGGGGGAAGATGTGGCCTAGGGGCGCTAGAACACCATTGAAAGGGCACTTAGAGCACCTGACACCCTCGAATTTGTTCACTGATGAAGTGGCTATCATTCAACTGTAGGGGTTTGGCTATCCCCTAAAAAAAATGGGCCCTCAAACGACTTTTGTAAAGTGTACCCTATGACATGATTTTACTTTAGGAAACCCTAGGTCCACCTGAGCTGATTGTTAGGACCCTTCAATCCATCCTGCCCAGCTGGCACCTCCAAGCTCTAGATGCAGCAAGTAGATCTAGGGGACTAGCCATTGGGATAAACCCTCTATCAATAAAGGTGATTTCATCATGGGAGGTCAAGGTTTCCTGGGCATGGACATTTTCTTGGCAGAATTGAGAAAACAACTTCATATTATAAATATATATGACCCTAATCAAAATAGACTGGCCTTCTGGCAACAATTTCTAGAAAATCCTATGATGAGTCATACTACTATTCTAGGGGGTGACCTAAATTTCTCCATTGGACATGCAGAATCCTAGGGACTCTATTCAGAACTAGACCCCCTCTTAGACTAGCTGAGCACCCTCTTGGAACAATATGGCCTCATTGATGTCCCTATGAACAAGAAGATGCCAACATGGCATAACAGACAGGCTAGAGAAGCAACTCTAGGGCGAAGACTTGATAGATACCTCATTCATGAAGACCTCGTTCAATCCCTCACCATCTATAGACAATGGGTAGGTTCTGGGGGAATATCGGTTCACTCCCCCATATATCTAGAAGTGGCGGGCTCACTCAGAAAACCAAGGGTGCCTTGCAAATTTAAATCCACCCGGATAAAGGAACCTGACTATATCAGGATGGTATCGGAGTTCTGGCAAGCTCAGCCTCCATTTATGGAGCAGAGGAAGGCTGAAGGATTATGTAGCAACCTGGGTCAACTTAAGAGATTATCCATTGGGTGGGAAAAAAGGAAAAACGCTAGGGATGAGCACACTCTGGCTGACATTGAATCTCAGTTGGCCTCCTTAACGGATGAATGTGGAAGAGGTTTCTTATCCATAGAAGCTAAGCTACATCTAGTAGAACTAGAAGCACAAAGATCAAAGATACTGCTTGACCAAGAAGAATCATGGAGACTCAGAAGCAAGACTATATGGCTACAAGTGGGGGATGGTAACACAAAATTCTTTCATAAATATGCAAATGGAAGGAAAACCAGCAATACCATCTGGTAGATGCCCTCGGATCAGGAACAGATTGCTAACACACACCCATAGCTTGCTCGATTGAGTATCACACATTTCAAGCAGCTATTCAAAACCCCTCTTGGAACAACATTTGCTGAAATCATCTGCATTGTTGGTCATTTCCCTGGATTTGTGGAACCTGACACGATGGAGGACCTCATCAAACTAGTCTCCATGGGGGAATTAGAGAGCACTCTCAAGTGGTTCAAGAAGGACAAAATTCCATGACTGGATGGTTGGTTTGTGGAATTCTTCCTTTCTTTTTTTGATATCATTGCACATGACCTACTCGGGGTGGTTGAAGAAAGTCGGATCCTTGGCTGTATTTATGCTCCTATCAACTCCACCTATATTGCCCTCATACCCAAATCAGACTCCCCACTCTCCTTCAATGAATTCCACCCTATATCCCTTTGCAACTGTCTCTATAAAATTATTGCGAAGCTTACTGCTAATCACATCAAGCCAATCCTATCTGAACACATCTCACAGGAGCAGTTTTCCTTTCTACCAAATAGACAAATCCATGAGGCCATAGGCTCAACACAAGAGGCCCTCCACTCCATCAAGCTGAAGAATCTTAAAGGGGTTTCACTTAAAATTGATCTCTCAAAGGCATTTGACAAGGTCAACTGGTTATATTTAAGGATGATTCTCACCCATCTCGCTTTCCCACTGGTATTTATCAGATGGATTATGGGGTGCATTACTTCAGTTTCCTTTGCAATCTTAATTAATAGATCTGCTTCCCAAACCTTTCAGGCAGAGAGGGGAATCAGAAAGGGATTCCCTTTATCCCCTTTGCTTTTCCTCCTTGTTATGGAAGGACTAAGCAGACTGATTGTGATGGAGAAGAGAGCAGGGAGGTTCAGGGGCCTCAAGATCATGGAACAATGCCTAATAACACATATGCTCTTCATTGATGACATCCTCATATTTATAGATGGGGGAATTCAAGACATCATTACACTCGCTGAGTTACTGAAGCTATTCAGTGCTGCCATAGGGATGGAAATTAATGGGGACAAATCTACAATATCATTCTCTGACTTCACTCAACAATAAACCCTGCTAGCACTCCAAAATTTCCCCTATCAAATCTTGGAACTGAAGGATGGATTGAATTACTTGGGCTTCAGGATTAAAGAAGATGGATATAAAATTGTAGACTGGAC
Organism: Pinus taeda; assembly: GCA_000404065.3. Taxonomy (NCBI): domain Eukaryota; kingdom Viridiplantae; phylum Streptophyta; class Pinopsida; order Pinales; family Pinaceae; genus Pinus; species Pinus taeda. The sequence continues at coordinate 27,048 of APFE031709648.1, read as the reverse complement.
TTGGTTGATTGCAAAGGTGGAAAAAAGATTAAACAATTGGAGCCATCGACTACTCTCCAGAGCAGGTATATTGGTGCTCATAAAAGCAGTGCTGGAAGCAACCCCAGTTTTTTGGATGTCCTTGGTCTGGATCCCCCAAGGGATACTACATAGGATTCAATGAGTCTACTGTCATTTTCTATGGAAGGGTCACAAAGAAGGAAAAACCTAGGCATGGGTCAAATGGAGCAGGATTACAACTCTTAAAAAAGGGGAAGGACGGGGATTAAAACATCTCCCTGCCTTTTCTCAGGCACTGGCAGCAGAACTTGGTTGGCTACTCCTAAAGCACAAGAGCCTTTTGTTAGAGGTGGTCACCTACATATACATATGCCCAAGATCTGCCTTGGATTGGATAAGACTACCCTCATGGAACACGAAAGGTATATCAGTAATCTGGAGGGCTGTAATAAACATCCTTCCCATCATAAGGAGGGGCCTCATATGGAGGATTGGAAATGGTGGGTCTGTCTGGATTGGGATTGATCCATGGATAGGTAGTGGGAATTCTTACCAGCTTCCACCAGATCTGATTACTCTGCTCAACCGAAATGGAGTGCACTACATTACTCATCTTAGGGACCCCCACAACACAACCATTTATCAGCAAGCATGGTTAATAGGGGAGGCATGGGACATACAAGACCAATGGCAAAGATAATGGAGGAAATACTTGCATGCACTAATAGAATCCCATGTGCGGCTAAGGAATGATGAGGATGACTTGATCTGGGGTTTTGCAAAGAAAGGGAACTACTCCCCTAAAGAGGGGTAGGATATCATACATGTTGATCACAAGCCAGATAGACTGGAGTGCTAGTGGAGTAATATATGGAAGTTAAAAGCCCGTCTGCACACACAACTACTAATGTGGAACATCATGATGGACAAAACACCATCTGGAGCAAATCTTAGGAAACAGGAATATCAAGGACCGACTTGGTGTGTCTTATGCCATGCAGAGGAGGAATCGAACCATCACTTATTCCTCTCATGTTCCACAACACAACAAACCTAGGCACAATTCCTACATACACTGAAAATCCCTTATACCTGGAGCGATGACGATATTCCTATTGCCTGGAATAGGTGGTGCGAATCAAAAATAGTGTTGAGAGCTCAGAACCTGCCGCTATTGGTCTGCTAGTACATATGGACGTGCAGGAACAACATTATATTTAGGGGGAAAAGTATAGTCTGGCCATTGATCATTCCTAAAATCTGTATGAGTTACTTGGAAATCCCGACAAAGGAACAAGTAATCAGGACCCGGAACATCATTCCAGAAATCATAAACAAAGAACACCCCTGGGCCTACTTCGACGGTGTAGCACAAGAACAGGGTTGTGGTGGAGGCATAATCCTACATCTGATTGAATGATTCACGTTTCTTTAACATTTGCATGGGGTTGGGAGAGGGCACAAATAATTTTGCGGAGTTTCTCACACTCTGATACCTCTTATATTTTGCATTACACAAACATTGCACACATTTACAAATATATGGAGACTCCAAGATAGTTATAAACTGGTTCAACAACTTAACAACATGCCATGCATATACACTCAAAACTATTTTGGATGATATTATATTTCTCAAAACACATTTTGATCATGTCTCATGCACTCATATTTACAGGGAGCATAATGAAGATGCGGACAATCTATCGAAAGAAACAACGCATCATCCTTGAGGAGAATGGATGATTACAGAGCACTCACTTGAGCGGACCTATCGCTTTTTCCACGGACCATATATGGATCAGGAACTACAGAGGGCAGACATGCCCTAGTTTTATCAGTTTTTTGCTTATATATATTTTTCAAACAGAACAACAATCACCAATGGTGAAATTTTGAAACATGTAATTAATATATTATCAGCTGCTATCAATATACCCATCACAGGTTCATTTTGTAGTAATCTACAGTTTTTTAAAAAACACTTAACAATTGACTATGGTTGCAGTACTTGCATATGCCTATGGCATTTACAACATGTAATTTTCACAAAATAATGGAAATTACGATATTTTATCCTCGGGGAAAACAACAACCAAAAGATCCTTGTTATCATATTTTATAAATAAATTACTATCACTTGTCCCTCTTTTGAAGCCTTGATATTGTAGACATTTGTCTAACCTAGATTTTCATCCCCTGGGTGCCTTCTGGAGTCCATAAAGTGCCTTTCTCAACTTGCATACATCCTTAAGATTATATGATAGCTAAAACCCTTTAGGTTACTCTATAGGCACCTCTTCTTCAAGTTCTCCATTAAAGAATGTTGATGTCACATCCATCTGATATACTTTGAAATTTTTATGACACACAAATGCAAGAAACAATCTAACTACTTCCAATCTTTCTATAGGTGCAAATATTTATTCAAAATCTATTCCTTCAACTTTTGCATAACATTTGCACACTAATTAGGCATTGTTTCTAATAACTTGCCCATTCTCATTTAAATTGTTCTTGAAGATCCATTTTTGAACCTATGTCATTCTTATTTGTCGGTCTTGGAGTCAATTCCCAAGTCTGGTTCTTTTCGATTTGATGCAACTCATGCATGGCACCTATCCAATACTTATCTTAACTTGCTTTAGAGGAATTTTTAGGTTTGGTCATGGACAACATGGAAATCTATGCTTGACTAGAAGTGTCCACTAGTTTTCTTGTAGTTTGAACTCTTACTTCCTTAATACCAAGAATTTAACTTTCAGGGCGATTATTTTGTACATACCTTGAAGGATGTTTTGGATGAGTGCATTCTACCTCTTTTTATTCCTCTTTTTCCAATTCTTCAAGATGTTCTCCTTCGTCTTCACTGATGGTGTAATCAAGTGGACTAATGAATCTTGTTCGTTTGATTTTAAAAAGTAATTCCTCATCAACTTTTACATCAATACCATCAACTATTTTGTGAAACTTTTATTGTAGCATGTGTAGCCCTTGCTCTTAGTTGAATATCCTAATAATATTCCTTCATTAGCTCTAGCAACAAACTTACCCAAATTATCATCATTATTTTTTATGTTGCCAAAGACTCCAAACTGTTTTAATAACGTTGATTGTTAATGCCACATTTTGTAAGATGTCCTCTCACTGTTTAGTCTAAGATATTATTTGTTAAAAAATATGGAATGATATGAATAACTTTAGCCCAAAATGTCTATGGAAAATATCTTTCATCCATCATAGCTCTTGGCATTTGTTGCACTATTCTATTTTTCATTTTAGCTACTCCATTTTGTTGAGGAGTGTTTGTAATCGTAAAATTGTCTTTTTATGTCATTTTCTTCAAAAAAGTCATAAAAGTAATTTGAATTAAACTCCCCACCTTTTTCGGACCTTAAACACTTTAATTTGCAACTAGTTTTATTCTCATCTAGGGCTTTCAAAATTTTGAAATTTTGAAATGATTATAATTTCTCCCTTAGAATGCAACCCAAGTCAGTCGAGTGTAATCATCAATAACCAACATGAAGTATCTATCACCACTTGGAGCCTTAGTTCTTGAAGGAATACATAAATCCATATGGACTAATTGTAAAGTTATGGTGGATGAATGTTCCTTTTTTTTAAAAGACAGTCAAGTGTGCTTCCCCATTTGGCATGACTCGCAAACAATATTCCTCATTTTATTCCTTGAGAATTTATACATTATTTGAGGTTCTCATAGACTTTGCCACTAGTTTGCTTGTGTTTGCTGACTTTATTTTACAATTTTGGGAGTGAAAAGTAAAATAATACGTTTTTTCACACATTTGACTTACACTCAATTAGTTGTGCTTGACTCTATATACAAAAATAATGTCCTGAACTTAACCCTTTCCATTGTATAGGTTGTTTATCCCTTGCCCATGATCTTTCTTAAAGCATCATTCCAAAAACTTTCCTTACTTGTTTTCATTTAGTGACAAAAAATTACTCTTATCACTAATGATATGCATGGAGCATCTACTATCCACGTACCAGTAGTTGTTTGGTTTCAAGCATATAGGACAAGCCTACATTTGTCTTTCTTCTCTTCCTTTTTCTACTTCCAAAACATGTGTTGTTCTTGTATTTGATTGATATGAGAAGTTGGTGTGAATTTCTTTATTCTACACTCAGATACTTTATGGTTAAAGTTATGATAGCTATAACATTCAATAACATTAAAATAAAGAAGCAAAAGGATTGTTGTCCTTGATATTATTTTTATATGGATTTGAAAATATTTTGTTTGTTTTCCTAGTAAGATTCATTTCTTTTATTTCTTATATGAGTTCTTGTGAGAAATGTTTTGCAATTTACAACTTTTTGCTTGAACTTTGTGCAAGAATAACAATTAAGAATAATAATTACCATAGAATAAATTTTGGTACCTAGAAATATTTTTCCTTTGAGAGTGTGAACTTCTAAAAATTTGATGACTTTGTCTTGGAGGGAAGTAGAGATTTTCATCATTTCTTTTGTGATATTTAGGTTATTTGAATATTTGTTATAGAATTTCATTAGCTACAGATGAGTTATAATATTAATTATGCCATTGTTATTTTTTCGATTGTTTAGTGTGCCTGATGTTGTAAATTTTCACTGATTATTGCTAATTTGTACTATCAATTTTCTTACTTTGTGATGGTTGATTTTTTTCATTCCATTCAATTCCATTTCCATTACTTTCTACGAGAGGTTTTATGAAGTTGATTGGTCTTTTGTCTTCGATTTTCTTATTATTTATTCCCCCCTCATATCCCAAACCAATTTTGATGAAAGGGGATCTTTGAATACTAAGAACTTCATCTAAATTTTCATATCCTTTAATATGCTCTAGGTTTTGGTTGAGCTGAGATTATTTTTTCTCCAGTTCTTTTCTAAGAGAGACTACCTCTTCCTCCAATTTCTCTCATTCATTGCCTTTTTCTTTTAGTGGTCACAATGAATGTCTTCAATAATTTTTGCTTCTTTCCAACTCTACCATTGGAAGGAGCGACGAGTCTTCAATTTTTGTCCTTCTTTTTCATACTTATTCAATAGTTATTTTTGTTTCTTACTCATTTTCTTAAGTTTATCGATATCTTCTAAGAAACTGATTAATTCACCTTCTAATTCTACTTCAACCATTTCTTCATTTAACTCACATTTACTTCATATTGGATTTATATGGCCATGAGCATGAACTAACTAATCCATTCTTCATGAGAAGATTGTTTATTTTTATCTTTTGGGGTGGGCATAAAATCATTTCTTTTTGAAGTTATTCTTCTTCTTAACTCTCCTTTATGTATTCAATTCTTTTCTATCCAGTTTATTATCTTCCTTTTCAAATGGAAATTTAGATGTATAATGCCATACTTTTCCACAATAAAAGCATTTGAAAGGCATATTACCTTTATCTTTACCAATTACTTTCTCCACTATTCTGTTAAACATAATCTCTTCTTCATCCAATCCAGAACTTGAACATTCTTGGTCATCTTTGGTTTTCATCTCTTCTCTAAAATTCACTTCCCTTAATGTAGATTTTCCTTCTGTGGTTATCATTTCATAAGCAGCCAATGTTCCAAGTAATTGATGAATTGTTAAATTTCCGAGGTCAAACATCTCCTCAATAGTTGATACCTTGGCGTTAAATCTGGTAGGAAGAGATATCAATAACTTTTAACTATAGTGGAAGCCTTTTTAGTTTCATTAAGACCTTTGATTGTATTTACTATTTCATCAACTCTAAGGGAAAATATTACTACATCCTCATCCTAATTCACTTTGAGTGACACCAATTGCAATCTATAGACCTATAGTTTGGCCGTTTTGACCTTACCATCACCTTCAAGGTTGTTTTTGCAACTTGTCTTGCATTTATTTCATAGCCTTGCAATGAATAACCTTAACAAATTTTTATTCAGACAATACACTAAAGATTTCATTCATAACTTTGGGATTAAATGAAAACTCAAGCTTGTCCTCTCTATAACACAATACAGGTGGGTTTTCATAGCCATTCACCACTACAACCCAGACATTTGCACCAAGGGACATAAAATATGTCCTCATTCTCACCTTCCATAAGGTATAGTTCATTCCATTAAAAAGAGAAGATGTGTTGGAAAGATTTCCATCCTAGTTGGCCTTGTGATAGGTTTAGATCCTCCTTCTAGTTTTTACACTGTTGTTAAAGGAATCTACTCTGATACCAATTGTTGGAAAACATGATAATACTAAGAAGGGAGTAAATCAATATTACGACCAATTTTAACAATTAATACATAGATTCAAATATTCAAGAAATGACCATGTAAAAAATACACAAATCACATAACAACATAATAAACATTATACATATATTGGATGTTGATTTTAACATGGAAATCCATAAAGGGACAAAACCACCAATCTTCTTTTTAATTTTGATGAAAAATGCAAGCACAAACTTATTTTTACATCACATTATGGAGGAACTAACCTACAAAAAGATCTAGCCTCTTTTTCTTTACAAGCACCCACTTGATGGAAGCACCAACTCCCATTGTTTACAGACACCAATATTGTGTCGATATTTTTCAAGAACCTACCTAAAGGAGACACCAATCCCCTAATAAAAAAATGTAAATAATTATTTTGTCCAACTCTTATGATCTTGTTTCTATAGCACCCTATTTTCTTCTAATCCTATACAATTTTATTGTACACAGCAACTTTTGTTTTCACTCAATCTCTACCTACAACCTTTGTATTTTCCTTCTATTCCTTTTCTACTTCAAATTTTTGACATTTGACAACTTTCTCACTATCTTTTTTTGTCCACTTTTTTCCTATTTCTCTTACACTTTTAATTACATATAAAAAAGAGAAAAAAGTCTCAATTACAACTTAAACAAATAGTTTATATCAATCTCCTCTCATCAATTGTGTCTTTCTCACATTCACAATTATCAGTTGGTAAATCACTTCAAGTTCATGTTGTTTGAAATTCGTTGGTCTCTTCATTTCTTTAATAAGATAATGATGATTATGAATCGATTTTTATTCATCATTACAAACCATTATAAGTTTAATTTAATCAATAGTCCTCTCTTGTGTTCACACTTTCTTTGCAGGAAACTAAATTTAATAGTGCCATTTTTGGAGTATAGAAATCCAAAATCGCAAATCCACAAATTACTGAAATGCCAAATTTACAAAACAGGTCAAAATGTAAAATTCCTTTAACAATTCCAAAATTTGTTTAGCACCAAATTTCCATTCTTATGTTGAATGCAACAGAATGCCAAATTTGATTTCATAACATAACACTCACGTGTTAGCTCTTGAATGCATATGTCTAGAGGCCAGAACCACAAGCTTAAGTCCATATATCTTAAACTCTTAGCGGCTTAACTACTTGTACCAATATACAACATACATTTTTTGTATTTAATGTGTTTTATGATCATCCACTGATATTCATTGTAGAGCCCCCTCATATGCTCAACAATTTGTAGGGGGGTTTCATAATTTGTCATTTATGCGGCTAAATCCTCCCTAAATTCCTCAGAGCATATTGAGAAAAAATAACCACCTTCATGGATCCAATGATCCATATCCACTCTGGTCACTCCCTAGTATGCATGACTATTAATGGAAGGGGGTCTCAAATTTGTCATTTTGCCTACTAGGTCCCAAAGCCTTCAACCCTACCCCATCACGTCCACTTGGATCAGCTACACTTGAACCACATGTCATCTTGCGCAATGTCTAAACCATGTCATCATGAGCCTTTGTCACAAAGTTGTTGATGTCATGTTGTCATCAACATACCATAAGGCATTCTCTGATGCTACCATGTGTCATATGGAAATAGGCCACTTGGCCATCCAGAAATTCCAAAAATATTTTCCATGTGTCATGTTTACAAGGTACAATGTCATCATAGTCATGTCATCACCATCTGTACACCAACACATTTTCTATCTCGTCCTTTTCATCCAATCATGATCGTCCATCTGGCAACACCGCTACTTGTCACTAGTATGGAACAAACTCTTCCATCCATTGTTTCTCAGTGATTTCCTTTGTTAAATTTTAGAGGGATGAATGCGCAAATACACTAGAACCAAGAAAAAAACATGGAATTATGAACTAATCAACCTCTAATGAAAATATGTATCTGAGAATTTTCAACTCTTACATATTGTAAAATGTTCTAGATGGGTGGATAATCGGATTTAATGTTTTATATAGGAACCTAGAGAAATGTGGAACTATGAATTGTCTTCAAAATTGAATTCGGATTTGGGTCATTTTTTATTTTGCAAAAGTATTGACCACTTGATGTCTTGGATATCTGGATATCCAATGTGTTTGTCTCTCATATTTCCTTCTTGGCATCAATAAGTCTGAATGAAACCATATGTCTGGATCTTCTATCCACGTGCCAAATTATTTGCACCACAGATTGCCTGGATGTGCCAAGATACTTTTGCGTCAACTTACTACCCAAACATGTCTTCATTTCAAAGCTTGGTTTCTCATCAACCCTTAGGAGTCAAGCTCTGTGTTAGTAATCACTTGGAAAGGTTTCTGAGAGCACTACACAATGAAACACTTAGTTTTCTCATTTGAGTTGAGACATTTAGGCAAAACTTCCTTCAAAACTTCAAAGCTATAAACTCATTTTTTGACTCACCAAGCTTCCCCTAAACTTGACACAAACAGAGATCAATTACTCATCTTTGACATCAATGACATCGCTGCCATTTTTGACATCAATGAAAATACTTTACCCAACACTATCCATAAAGAATCTTAACCACCCATGAACCCCTTATAATGAAGGCAACTAACTAACTAACTAGTTAGAGCTTTATTAATATAAATAACCCTTTCTATAATGAATAACAACTAACTAAATCTTCCAATGTGATTTCATCCGAAAATGTTTCAAATTTAGAATATAAATCATAAAAACTTGAATTTGAACAACTAACTAATTAATTAATAAACTTTATTCAAAGAACATAAAAAAATAAAAATAAAACTTTAACTATAACTATCTTATTTTACTAGAACATTTTGTCCCATCAATTTCAATATTTACTAATTATTATTTATATTTTTACATAACTAATCTCCATATATATTTTTTAATTAAATCTATAAATAATATAGATTTATACATTAAAATAAATAAATAAAATTCTTATGCATTAATTATAAAATAGAACACACCATTCTATAGTTTTAAATCACTTGTTTCCATCCTCATGCTTTGTTTTCTCAATGTTATTATTGTTTTGATCATTCCTTCTAAGTTGCCCGTCACCAAATTTGGATGATACGGAATGAATTCTTTTACTTTCAATAACCCAGGGCAGAGTGGTCAATAAAGCGAATCTTTTATGTTGTTTTTCTTTCACAATTATTTTACAACGAAGACGAAGACTATATAAAGTAAATGGATTTGAAGTAAACAAATTTCCATAACAATATGGAAACTAATATTTTTTTTTGTAAGCTAGGGTGTTGCTCTTTTCTTTCTATTACTTCAATTCAAAAAAGTACATCAAAATGGGGTTGTCTTCTACTCGCCCTCTTGGGGAAACCGAGTATTTCAGCCACCTAAAGTTCTTAACCGCCGACCAAAAATAAAAGGACCATAGTCTGTTTATCCAAGCTAAATACACTACACAGTCTTTCAAATTTCTAATTCTACTGACATGCATATAGCTACTTTTTACCTCTAAACTTTGAAACTTGCCTACCTTATCTATATTATGCATTTTCATCAAAAGTAAAACATAACTAAAATTACTCAGCTGCTGCCTCTGGACGTTGGGTAGTCTCCTTGTTGACATGCTACTGGCCTTCCTTTATCATCTGTTGAATCTCGTCCAGCTTTTTCTCCTGCATCTCCAAGGTGATCTGAATAATACGAAGCTCCCTCCTCAGATTTGGAACTCTCTGCGCCAGTTCTGCCATCTCAGTTGCTGCTTGCTCCAGGACCTTAGCCAATAATCTCTTCATTACCCAGTATATATGGAGGGACTGTTTAAACATTGACATTCTGCCTCTAGTGTTACCAGGGTCATGGATGAGAAACTCCCAATCTTCCATCTCAGAATCCGACTGAGCTTGAATGGCTTTCTCCTCCATATTCTGAATAATTCTCCTAATTCTGGGGCATGTATTCTGAGTATAAGCCCTCTCAGCTTGCTGAACTTTCTTCTCCATCGTCTGTCTCATCCTTCTTCCGAGTCTCCTCCTCTGTTCGCGTCTCCCTCCCCTTGCTCCTCGGGTTCTGTTCGCTCCGCCACCTCTTTAATTGCTCGGTTCCGGCTCGCTTTCCACTTGCCTGTTTTCTCGCTGACGTCCTCTGTGCTTAACCCTTCCTCCTCGCCGACCCAGCTATTCATCACTGGTTTGCTGTTGTTCCCATTCGTCTTCACCTCTGTTTCGCCCGCCAGTTGTTTGCCTATCTACGTCCTCCTCAGAATCGTCGCAGATCTCGTATATCTCTTCCACTTTCTCTTCTTTCACAACCTCTTTGCCTTTCCTGTCTCTTTCTCTGTCGCGTTCAGCCTCCATTTCTTCGGCAATCCTGGCTCGCTTCCTGGTCTCCATAGTATCCTTCACAGGGTATCGGTGTAGCTTCTCTCTGATACTGCTCACCGCCTCTACTCCTCTTATCCCTCTGTGGGTTACTATGTTTTTCTTCCGGTGTCGGGTCCCTTGCTGCCGTGCCTTTATAAAACTTCCATCCCCGCTCTTCCTACCTATCCGCTTAACCTTCCGCTGCCATCTGTTAATTCGCCCTTCTCCTTTAATATGGAAACTAATATTAATTCTACTTAAATAACCATTTTTTTATAATTCGCAAGTCTAAGTCAGTGCATTTTCTTTCCATATGCTTACGATAATGACAACTTAGTACGAAGGTCAAAATTCCACAAGTTTGAGAAGATTGGGTGCATTTTAGTCAATACCACCCATTATTTTTTATAGATATATATTACTTTTTTCAAATTTTCCATTCACAAGTCTATACACAGGTTATTTGTTTCATACTGGTTATATTTTGAAAAAATTTGGCAAGGATTTTTGTAAATCTAAATAAAAATTGTCAAAATTCATAATTTTAATTGTTTTAGATGCACTACACAGGTTATTTGTTTCATACTGGTTATATTTTGAAAAAATTTGGCAAGGATTTTTGTAAATCTAAATAAAAATTGTCAAAATTCATAATTTTAATTGTTTTAGATGCACTACGTATAAAAAGTTTTTAAAATAATTTACCCAAATTCCTTCTAACAATTCCTCCACTTCCATAAACAACTCCTTTCCAATTCACAAAATTAATTTAAAAAATTATAACTCTGGAACACTTTCCGCTTTTTCCAATTCAGTGAAGGCATCTTTAATGACTCCTACCAGTATTGGGAATGGCGGTCTTACCGTCTACATTTTGTAAAACAAAATTACAGCGCGCACAAACACGACTTCATAGTATTCTTAATATGCACGACTTCATAGTATTCTTCTACTTAATTTCTTACCATACTCGTCCCACTCAACACGGCGATATGAATGTCATTTCTACTTTTTCGCCAACCAACTTAAAAGGACATTATAATTATAACTAATATGTTTAATTTAAACGCAATCCAGTTATTTCAAGTTTTTGATATTTCCCTGCAAATATTTTTAAATTACTGTTTTCGAAGTAGTAGGAGAGACAGAAACTTATAATCCCTGACTAAGTAGAGATTACAAAAAAAGCAACATAAAAGATAAATGGGTTGTTGGACTGAGAGGCCCATGATGTGTGATTTTGTTTATGTTGAATCTCACATGTTTTTTTTAAATATAAATAA
>APFE031709648.1:0-14935 GCA_000404065.3 Pinus taeda | reverse complement strand
AATATCTATTTATATATAAAAAGAAAATGTTAACGAATATTTAAATGTTGTATTTAATAAAATATTCAATATTTTTCTTGAAGCAACGTAATGGTTTAAAGGTGCAAAACCCATAGGTAAGTATTTGGTAGGAATGAAAACTTGTCCAGTGGGGATGAGTAGAATAAAATATTCAATGTCCAAAGAATCAAAGTAATTGAAAGTGAAAAAATAAAATAAAAATATGAAAGTACTTCTTAATAAGCATAATAAGAGGGAGATGTGTAATCCATGCAATTTTTAATATAATATTAATATGTGGCATTTAAAATATTTATAATAGTAAAAAAAAATTAACATGCATCATCAATAAAATATTTTAATATGCATGATTCAATGATATTAACATATACTTAAAAATATATTAATAACAAAAAATATTTAACGTAAGCAATGTATCCCATAAATAAAGTTACATGTAAAATATTTTAATGTCAAACTTATATATATATATATATATATATATATATTATATATATTAAAAAAATTATGTATATGTTAGATTTTAAGCTTCTGTTGCTTTCTTTTGGAAAAAGATAGTTAGGATTATAGTATTATATGAATCTTGTCCATGTTTTGAATCCCCAATGAGTGAATGAAAGAAGAGTCCAAAAAAAAGATGAATAAATAATGAATGAACCAAATGATTAAAAAAACCTACTAAAATCCTAAAATTATAAAACTAAACCTAACCTAAATAATTCATTAGAAATGAAATATATAAAATAAATTACTCAAAATAAATAATAATAGCTCATTATTATTAATAATAATTATTTTTATTCTTCTAATAAAATAAATTATTATATTATAATTAATAATCATTAATATATATATATTTTTGTTAATAACACCTAACAATACATTCATTTGAAATAAAATAATTTGTGTTTCCAACAAGAGGTGTAAGGATCTTATCAACATATCTAGCTAATTCATAGGTGGGGGATCCAATGGTATTGACTATTATTCTAAGATGGACCCCTTCCTTTTGGACTTTTGGCAACCCATAAATTCTAGGGATAATATCACAAGAAGAATTTAACCTCTTTTTTCTTTTATCATCAAGATTGGACTCCAAAAGTGCCTTTTTTACCCTTTTTATAACCTTCGGTATGGGGTTGGTGTTAAGCCTCTTATAACTACCACAACTAATAGGCTCATTCATTTTATGAATGTAATCATATTTATCCAAAACAACAACCTCTCCTCCTTTATCTCCCGTAAGAACCACAATCTTGTCATTATTACGAAGGGACTTAAGAGCAACTTGTTCATCCTTATTTAAATTACTCTTTGGGGGTTTGGCTTTCCTCATTATGAGGGAACATTCCTGCCTTAATACTTCCTTGTCCTCTAAGGAGAGGCCTTGAATCCCATCCTCAGTGTTACAAATGATGTTTTAAAATGGAATATTCTTTGGTGGAACTGCAAATCCCAAGACTTCGCTTAGAATATTAACTACTTCCAAACTCAATTCCTCGGAAGAAGATTAACCACCTTCTTTCTAGGTTGAAATTTTGAAACAAGGTTGTTGACACTGTTAAATTCCTTACTTTTAAAAACTAACTTATTATTTTCTATAATTCTACTGCTCTCAAGGTTTCAAACTTTTAGGCTGACCATAAAATGAGATGTTTTAGAACTATCCCTATTAATTTCAATAGTCATGTTGTAATCATTCCCTTCATTACTTATGCCCTTATTATCCTTATTATCCATGCTTTTATGCTTTCCAATGATGTTGACCTTCATGGAGTTGTTGCCACCATTTTCGATCTTGGAGATGTTGCGTTCAATTTCCAAATCCTTAACGTTGCAAATTATGCTATCAAGAATCTTGACGTGGAAATTGATGTTGTATCATTATCAAAGCAACCATCGCTACATCCAAAACTAGAGAAAACAATGTTTCCCTCACTTTCTGGATTCCTTAATGCACTATCTAAATTCCTGATTTCAAAGAAGCTCTCTATGATGATCTTACTGATAAATTTGTTGCTATAAGAAGTCCTTAATCTTCTTGTGGAAATTCTGACTATAGATTAACCTAATAATGCAATATAACTGAAGCAAAATACTTTAATCTACTTCTATAATATATTAGCAAAAGCTTAAAAGATTTGAGCAAGATCAAGCAGAACACATATAACAAGAGAAGAATCAATGCATATGAAAACACAGAAGAATACTCAGAGGAAAGCCTCAGCTAAAAAACCCCACTATCTGTATTATCATTACAAGTTGGAAATATCTCAAAATTACACAAAAGACCTTCTCCTCTGCCCTCCTGATCTCCTATTTCCTTGCACAGTTTCTCTTGGGTGGTCCTCTTGTTACCAAGTGTAACACTGATCACTCACACTGATCTCACACCCTATAGAACTACATAATCCTCCTGTGCATTAATCCTTCTGCATGCATGAGTTTCCTTTATAGGAGAAAACATGCAACTGATAGTACACTGTCCTTGACATTTAGCTCAACTGGGTCTTTCTCAGAACAAACATGAATGAGTTTCTGATGAGTGAATCTTCAGTTATCTAGAGTACACTGGTTGAGTGCATGCATGCATCAACTGACTGATAGCTCACAATTAGTTTCTCAAACAATTTGGAACTAATTTAATTGGACTTAACTCAGTAAACTAAGCTAACTAATTACAATTCAAATATAACTAAATCTTATCTCCTTAATTAATGGATAATCTCCTTAATTTAAGGGATAACTATTGCATGACTTCAGAAAGACTTCTAACTTGAATTTCTCCAACTAATTAACTCAAGATGAATTAATTAATTATTTCTCAAGCATCTGGTGAGACTAAATTCAAATTTTAATTCTCAATTTTAATTCAAGAACAAATTAAAATTGAAATATTCTTGATTCTATTTTTATCATTTCTTGTTGCTATTTTCAACACTCCCTCTCAACAAGAAAGGAATTCAACTCGATCTTGATCCTGAACCTTTGGAATGTTCTGCATGCAACACTTCTCTCAAGTGTTGATGCACCAACAACTCTAGAAACAAAAAAACATCCAACCTGAATCAAAATGATGCATCTGTCATCAAAGTCTCTGACTACTATTGCCTCTGTTGGCTAAAAACTCTGTGCTTCTGCTGACTCAACCTTTCTGCATTGTTGTCAATCCTTCTCTGTGCTCTTCAATATCTGACTGCTCTAGCCCCTGTCACTTTGATCTCTGACTGCATCAATCCAACTAATTCCTCCTGCTACTATGTACTTTGGGATCCCGTAGCAAGGTACGGTCCATGAGATAAAACCTCTCAATGGACCCTTCCCAATTTTAGCCTTCTTGAGACTATCACTTCACATCACCCCACCTCACACCTGGAGGTATGGCTGCATCTAATCCCTTTGTTGACTTCTCCAATTATGGCTCCTCCACAATTGTCTGAGACTTCTTCTGGTACTGCATGTTGAGAGGTAATTTACTCTCCCTCTCAACCACCAAGTCTCTAACATTTGCCTTGCTCCTCAAGGCTTTGCATGCATCTTGAACCTCAAGAGCATACAGGTTCTTGATTAGCGAATTGATCTGTTTCACCTATCTCGTGGTGATGTGTCTAAGGAAAACCTTTCCGTTACTGAAGACAACATCGTAGCCTTTTTCCTCCAACATCATGATCGATACCAAATTCTTCTTTAGGCTAGGTACATACTTCACATCTCTGAAGGTGATAAGAGCTGCATGCTCCCTCTGAAAAGCAACCGTACCCAATCCTGAAACACTATACCTTTCATAGTTACCCATCTCTATGCGCATCTTGAGGTATTTCTCCTCCAGGGAACTGAATAAATGTTTATCACTGGTCATGTGGAATGAGGCTCCACTGTCAAGATACCAACCACAACCCATCATCGATGACACTATGCATGCAATGAGGGTGAAGTCCATTTTTAACTAAGAGGCTGATGCCTCACCTTCAGATCCTACCAAGGATCCCTTCTTGGACTTCTTCAATGGGAAATTAGTCCCATAATGAACCATCTCATGACAATTAAAGCAGCTCACTTTAGACTTGTCACCCTTCTTAACTCCACGAGAAGAATTCGATTCGGAATGGGACACCTTCCCCTTCCCTTTCCTTACCTTACTTGCTAAGGCTATATTTTCTTCATCATCATCCTTGGATGAAGAACCATCTCGAGTGCTCCTCCTAATCTCCTCCTACATGAGATCCGACCACAGTCATTCCCAATCCCACAGTTTCTCCCTTCCATTCACAGAGTCCTGGTAGCTATTCTAGATCTTTGGAAGGCTAAGGAGAGCGAGGCTCACCATATCATCATCGGTAGTAGTTATTCCCACACTACTAAGCTCATCTCTATAGGTGGTGAGCTTGTTTAGATATGTGGAAATAGTATCAACGTTCTCCATCTTGATTCTTCGAAGCTTATCCTTGAGCGCCAATTTCCTCTGGTTCCTATTGTTCTGGTAGAGGTCCTTCAATGTATTCCACATTGAATATGGAGTATCCTTCCCATGGAGACTCGAGACAATATGGTCTCGAACTCCCTCAAGGATGATTCGTCTCGCCCTCACTACACACTTCTTCCACTCAGCCAACTTTTGTGCATTAGTTGAAGCTGGCTTTGGAATTTCTTGATCAATGAAATCCTTCAAGCCGTTGTCTTCTAATATAGCTTCCATGTGATCTTTCTATGCTATGTAATTCAAGTTTCCTTCCAAGGCATACTCGAGTCTCAAGCCATAGAACGCCATTGGCCAAACTTTGAAATATGATAAGAATTTGATTTGCACCTACAACCTTGAACTTCAAACTTCGAATTCTCTTCTCAGTATATTGTTCACAGCTTCGATAACCTTTGCTATGATACCATGTAGAAATTCTAACTGTAGATTAACCTGATAATGCAATATAACTAAAAAAAGTACTTTAATCTACTTCTATAATCTATTAGTGAAAGCTTAAAAGGTTTGAGAAAAATCAAGTGGAACACATATAACAAGAGAAGAATCAATGCACATGAAAACACAGAAGAATACTTAGGGGAAAGCCTCAGTTAAAAAACCCCACTCTCTGTATTATCATTACAAGTTGGAAATATCTTAGAATTACACAAAATACCTTCTCCTCTGCCCTCCTGATCTCCTATTTCCTTGCACGGTTTCTCCTGGGTGATCCTCCTATTACCAAGTGTAACACTGATCACTCACACTGATCTCACACCCTGTAAAACTGCGCAATCCTCCTGTGCATTAATCCTTTTGCATGCATGAGTTTCCTTTATAGGAGAAAACATGCAACTGATAGTACACTGTCCTTGACATTTAGCTCAACCGGGTCTTTCTCAGAACAGAAATGCATGACTTTTTGATGAGTGAATCTTCAGTTATCTGGAGTACACTGGTTGAGTGCATGCATGCATCAACTAACTGATAACTCACAATTAGTTACTCAAATAGTTTGGAACTAATTTAACTCGACTTAACTCAGTAAACTGAGCTAACTAATTACAACTCAAATATAACTCAATCTTATCTCCTTAATTAAGGGATAATCTCCTTAATTTCAGGGGAAACTGTTGCATGACTTCATAAGGACTTCTAACTTGAATTTCTCCAACTAATTAACTCAAGATGAATTAATTAATTATTTTTCAAGCAGCTGGTAAGACTAAATTCAAATTTTAATTCTCAGTTTTAGTTCAAGGACAAATTGAAATTGAAATATTCTTGATTCTATTTTTATCATTTCTTGTTGCTATTTTCAACACTTCTATCTAAACTATTGATTTCAGAGATTCTCTCTGCGATGTCAAAGTTGATGCTGTCAAATTTATTAACAAGGACTATACTGTTGCTTCCAAAATCAATGCCTCCAGATTTGATGCCATAGAAAATAACATCGCCCTCATTATATGTATTCTTTCTATCCAAATTATTGATGCCCTCCATCCTCTTGTTATCCTTATTATTACAACCACAATAAACATTTTCACCATTTATCTTCAAGGCTTCTACCCTTATTATCATATGCCTAGGTTCTTTATTAACAAAATTGAAATCACCTAGCTCACTCTCAACATTAATAACAATGTTGGAAGACAGGTCGTCTTGAACAATTATAGGAAGATTGTTTCTTAACCTAGAGAGCTTCTTGGACTACCTTTCATGAGCAACCTGACCTTCATTTTTAGCCTTAAGTGTATTCTTTGCATCAATTATTCTCCATAAATCCTTATCAATGATGTTGGCTAACTCTAAGTGAGCGGTAACAGCCGAATGACCGAGTCTATCTAACGCATAACAAGATTTTCTAATTTCTCAATCGATAAGTTCCAAGCTTAATTTTAAAGATGATTTATCATTATACTGACTGAGAAGCTTATGCCTTACACGAGCAAATGGATGCATAATGTTATTGTTACGATATTTTTTCAGAAATTGCAGGTCTACAACTCTTCTTTCAATTTTGACCCTTGAATTCTTGCGTGAACAAATCTCATTCCATGTATCCCCTCTGTATAGGGAAACAATTTATATTTTAAGCTTTTGTGGCCTTATTTTGAAAAAATATAGTTCCAACTATCCACAGTATTATATGAATCTTGTCGATGTTGTGAATCCCAAAGGAGATCCATCATTAGGACAAAAAGTGAGTGAATGAAAGAAGAGTCAAACGACGAAAGAGAAGATGAATAAATATTGAATGAATAAAATTTAGGTCCATCATTACATTATATATTTTTAGCTTTAGACTCTATAAATTATAGTTAATTAATTAATTAATTAATTATTTAGATTAATGAATAAATGTATTAATTAATTATTATTAATATTATTATTATCGATAATAATTAATTAATTATTTATTACAATAAATTATTAATGAATTATTATTATAAGTAAATAATAATAATTATTAATAATTAATATAAATAATAATTATAATTACTCATATATATTACTATTATATTTATTATTATCCATATAATAATTATTTATGGATTCTTTCAAATGAATGTATTGTTAGTTTTTATTAAGAAAAATAAATAAATAAATATTATGAATCTTTTATGATTATTATTAAATAACAATATTTATTTATTAGAATGATAATTAATAAAATTAATTTATTATTAATAATTAATTACTATTTATTTATTTTGAGGCATTTGTTTCTCTGATATATTTTCATTTCTAATGAATTAACTTAGGTTTAGGTTTTATAGTTTTATAATTTTAAGACTCACTTTTTGTCCTGATGATGGATCCCATTTGGGATTCGAAACATAGAGAAGATTCATATAATATTGTGGATAATACAAACTATCTTTTTCCAAATTATGTATATATCATATAGAAAAATTGAAAAAATAAAGTTTTTATAATTAAAATGTTGGAAGTAGTCCCACTATTTTACATTTTGAGTATTTTTTAGATATATTTCTTATGCCAATTATCCCTGAAATCCGACAAATATTTTTTATACTTACAAGTTTAAGTTAGGTACTCTATATAGAATTAAAAAATACTATTTAAACAATGAACAATTGCACAAAAAAAAACCATTACAAATTCATTGGGACCTATCAGAGGATGAGAAAGAGAGATGCCATTTATTTTCCAAATTTGTAATCTAAAAGAGGTTTGCACCTGAAGATATTTGATTCCTCTCGACACATGCAATATTCCCTCTTAAAATGCATCTATACTAATATATTTTTTTGTAAGCTTGTTAGGACTACATCTTCATCATGTCCAACTTCTCACCTGGATCAGGGGGGATAGCACAAGATTTGAACCCAAGACTTCTGGTTCGGTGAGACTGCGTTTCCATGACCATTGTCAATTAAGATTTCCCAAGAAGGCGCATTTACACTAATATTGACAAAAATAAATATATTACAAAACAACCTTATCATTTTTCTAGAAACTATTCTTAAGGCATATTTTGACTATTGGATGCTTTATTTCAAAAATGAAAATAGATAAATGGGTCGTATTGAAAGTGATAGATTATGTAGTCCACAACCACATTATTTTAAGGAAATTAGTTATAAGTCACATTTTAATTATTAAATGTTTTATTTTTATTTTTTAAATTTGATGAATCTTTTTTTTGTTGTTAAAATATATTTTTAAATATCCAAAAAATAAAAAATAAATAAAAATTACATCATTTATCATCATGTCTCATTTTTTGGCATAGTTTTCCCTATACTAACGATCTCAACAAAGAGACGAACGATATTCATAACACCAAAGTAATGTCAAGGAATAGAAGAAACAACTAGATAGGAGAATCACCCAAATTGGGGCTAATCCTCGATGCTCCCTTTTTTTCCTTTTTTTTTTGTTCGAAACCTTTACCTAACCCTTCGAAGGCAGTTTGATCAAAGTGATCTGCAAATTATCATTGCATTTAGAAGTGGATTCCTTACAAGAGTCCAAAAAATCTAACTCATGTTCTCATTTCAATATACCTATAGAAGCATAACTATTTAATATATATGCTTGTCAAAGGATCATGGTCCATGATAGGAGCCGTAGGAGATGTTTGAGGCCTTGATTCTTGGACCTTGTCTCCCGAATGGATTTCATCATCAAAATTTTCATGATCCTTGTATGATGTAGAGGAGGCATTGTCCTCCATAGAAGGAGGGTTGCAAGGCTTCCAATTTTTAGATATGGAATTGTGGATGTTCTACTTTTGTTGAGAATTAAACACTAAGATTTTTTTTTGAAAGGGACATGTTTGATGACAAAAGAAACAATGAAAACAATATTCTTATGTTCTAGAGCCTTGCTCTAGTGAAAATCATCGATTTTTAAATTAATTTGGCTTGATAATCCTTTATTGATATCGATTTCGACACAAATCTTACCATATGTAAGGTAATGGCCTGGAGAGTCTCCAATGCCTTGAAAGATTGCGTAGTGCCACAATTTAGCAGGAAATTATGAAGCCCGACCTATATTGGCATCTTCTAATGACAGTTGTGGATGGGTCAAATTCTGGGAACCAAGGGGTTAAAAACACTTCAACATTGCCCCAAAAGTAGGGCCCTTTAGATAAAGCTTTGTGATAATCTTCTAATTCCTCAAATAATACAATGAAGAATCCTCTTATGTAGAAAATAACCTTACAATTCTTAGTCCATATGGTATGGATCCATTGGAAGAGATTAATCGTGCGAGGAGAGAGGCCATTAAAACGACATATTATTGATGCCTTTGAATATAGATGATGAAGATTCTATAGACCTAAGTGAGATACTTCTAGGGAGTGAAGTTGCTCATTTTTTTGATAAAAAATGGCTCAGGAGTCATTTAGGTTTATCTTTATAAGAAAATTGGGTGGGGTTTGAGCATGGAAGACATCTTTATAAGAAAATGTATGAGAGGAGGAGGGTTTAACTCCATTCCCCCCTTGTAGATGAAGAACTATGAAAACAGTGACATCTTTACCAATGTTGTAAATTGAGAGAGGATCAACATCATCCAACTACTTACCTTGAAAAAGTAGGTGTTGCATGCCTGAGGGAATACTCACTAAGATCTCTAAATAAAACTTGAGATCTTGAACTAGATCTCAAGGGAAAACCCTTATGAGAAGTGGTTACCAAAAAGGGAGATTGACAAAGATTTGATAACAATTTGATGAATTTGGCAAACGATCTCCCAGTAGCATATCTGCAAGTGTAAAGGAAATTTCCCTCTAATAGACCCATTGCACTCAGATGCAATTATTAATATAAAATATTGAAATTTTTTATTATAGATATTTCATAATTTAAATTTAAGAATCCCTACTATGAGTAAAAAATATATATAGAAAATTTGAAAATGTCATATAATTGACTTCACTTTATTTCAATATTCACAAATAGCCTTTTATTTTTTTTTAAATATTAATCTACTCTTTTTTTGTAAAGTGAAAAGTTTATTGCCTTTAAAACTAGAGAGTACAAGATAAGATCAAATATATTATCTTAGTCCCTCACTAGGGAGACCTGACCAGATCCAAAAATTAACTCTTTGTAGGGCGGATGGGGTCAACTGTGTACTAGGTGAGACAAAAGTAAATAGAAAAAAATTGAGAAACTCGTCTAAACAACATTGTAGTAAAGAGTCTGCAGCATGGGAAACATAAAATATAGACATGATAACTAAACTAGATAGAGTGATCTAAATCTAAGAATTCAACTTGTATGGGCTCCTTTGAGACCTCAAATATTTTCCCCACTAAGGGGGGAACATAGAGACATTGTTCAATCTGCTCCATCCTTGTATATAAGTCCCTCAAATGTCGATGTAAGTACTCATGGGAGCGGGGAATATCTATTTGATGCTTGTGCCTGTCTAAGAGCATGCGACCTAGTATAAATTTCATCTACCAATAGAGATCAACAATTTTCATATATTTATTAAAATGTCCTCTTGTGTTTCATGTGCCTCAAATCTAATTTTCCCATTCAGGGAGAACCTCCATGTCTAAGGGGGGACGTATCTATGTTGAAAATTCTCCCTTAACATGTGTAATTTCTTCTTGAATATGAGCTTGCATGAATTCATGATAGTGTAATGCAAAGTCCTCTAATTGATGGTGGATTAAGTATGGCCTACTCTTGGTAATAGATGACACCCCTCCAAACTCACACCCTCTGACAAAGCATGGGGAATATAAATATTGTGGATTTAATACGATGTTTTAGAGTTAGATAAAGAGAATAAATACTATTGTTTGGGTTTTACTTTGTTTAATTAATTAATTTTAAAAGAATATTAATGTATTTTGTTTAATAAAATAAGTTTTCAAAATATAATTTTTTAAAAATTATTATTTATCTGTTCCTTTAAATTTTAATTTATTTTATTTAAAATCAATGTAATTTGTTTTATTCTAAAATTGATATATTAGTACAAATTTGACTTAATAAATTTTATATAGTATTAATTGAGACCTTTTTGAGGAATCTACGCATATTTTTATCTTCATATGATACAAAATTTTACAATTATGTTTGGTTTGGTCTTAGTTTTATCACTCAGAAAACCAAGATCAAAACAGAAATATATAATTCAAAAACGAGATAAGCAAGTCCTATAATCTCTTAAATGTTATTATTATATTTTGTTTAATAATATGAAAGTTTTTCAATAATTTTTAGAAATATTATTTATTTATTTCTTATTTTTTAAGAAAACTAAGATCCCAACGAAAGATGTAATTCAAAAATCAGATAAGAAATCCCTATCATCTCTAAAAATTTATTATTATATTTTGTTTAATAAGATTAAAGTTTTCCAATAATGTTTAAAAATATTATTTATTTGTGCTATAGTTTAACTAAGCTTCAAATTTGCTGGAAAATCATGGAAATTCTAGCAAGATTTTGATAAAATCTGGCTGAATTTTTGTAAATCCAAGTTACACCAGTTAAACTTCAAGATTTGGGTTTCCCTAGAGGTTTTTCATGATGATGAACCAATTTTCACCATCAAAACATGATTCAAACACTCCCACTGCTATACTTTTTGAAAAAAAATATCACATTTCAGTCATTTTTGGTTGTCCGGGAAAATTTGTCACCTTCGTAGATGGAGACTTTATTTATTTATTTAATTTTTCATAAAATCTTGATTTATTTAATTTTAAAATGATTGTATTAAAAAAAAAATCTATTAGTTTAAAATGTTGTCTACATGGTGTAGTTCAATTAGTGATTTCTTTTTATGAAGTAATATATAAAAGCATGAGATTCAAAGTTGAAATCATCGTAGGTTAGACCATAAGGAAATCATGTAATAGTTTAAAATGCCGAGTTAATAAATATACTTTAAATGTTCTATGTGTATAGTATTAATTAAGATTTTTTGAAAAATTAGCATATTTTTATCTTAATATGATAAAAATAGTACAATTATGTTTGGTTGTAGTTTATTATTTGGGAAACCAAGTCGGAAACTCATCATCTCTAGATACCAAAAGTTTCACAACTTAAACAATTTGAATGTAATAAGAAATAATAGGTAACCACTATAAAAATTAACAATATTAAACTAAAAAGAGAAAAACATAGGATGAATTTCATCTTGTAGGCCTACATAGCTGGGTCATTGTGTTAGCTCTTTATGATCGGGTCATTACCTTAGCTCTTTATGATCTTCTTTTGCTAGCAGGGAGTTTTCTTCAATTATGATTGGGTTGGATGGGATACCCTCTAATATTGGAGTGCCTTCAGGATCTAACATGTTATCACTATCATTGCCTTGGATATTGGAAACAACGAGGTCAATGTTCCTTACTACTTTAAACAATGCTTCAAATCTATTTTCAACGAATTACAACTTATGGAGGATGACCTGTTGTTGGAGATATCTCTTTATAATTTGGGCAATGAATGCTCTATTAAACCAATATAGTTTTCTTGACTTCAAAATGTTTTTGTTCCTAGTTCTAGAGAAGTCCATATCGAGAATCCATCCTTCAAATTCTTCCTCAATTTACTCTTTGGTTAGGATTTTCCTCTTATGTAGAATTGATTTCTTCATTTGGGTCATCACTTCATTGACCTTAGAAGATAAAATAGTATGGAAATCAACACCTACTTTTTTTATATCCCTCTTAGCATTAGTTACATACTAAAATAATTTATTGGGAATAAGGGTTATTTTCTATAGATTAGACTGAAAATTTTAAGGATGGAAATTTATTTAAAAGTTTAGAAGCCTTCACGAATCTAACTAATCCCTAATATGCAAACAAGAAAATGTTTGACAATACTTTTGGAAAAAAATTCAAATTTCTAATGACTTTATATAGCCTCTATAAATTTTTGGCCAATATTAAGGTAAAATAATTTTATACTCTAAAATTTGGGCAAATACTTTTTTTAAAAAAATGGAAATTAGTGGATTTTTTGGAAGAAACATGGAAAATTAGCTCACTTGTGAATATTAGCCCCTTAAATGTTCCCTGTATCATTTACCTTCTAGAAGGCCCTATTTTGTTAGATTTTAGGTCAAATGCTACGGTTAATCTCTACAATGTTACATACTAGACGAGAGTAGGGTTTTACACACCTCACAAGAATTTTTTATCAGTTTGCTTACACCTTCTATGATTAGAAGAAAGAGGAGGGGGGAGAGTGGGCACCCCTGTCTAAGACCACACTCAGCATGAAAAAAACTGGAAGTTGCCCCATTGATGAGGATACTAAATGAGGCAGAAGAGATACAATACATAATCCAGGAGATAAAGGAGTGGAGGAAGCTGATATGAGTGAGTATGAGCTGAAGGTAGGACCAACTAGCCCGATCAAAAGCTTTGGAGAGGTCACTATTTAGAATGATGGACTTTTTTTTCTGCTTTTTGATCGAATGGAGGGCTTCCTGGGTTGTCCCTATGGCTTCGTGAATCTAGCGATGACTGAGGAAAGCAAATTGTTCCTTGGAGATCATCCTAGAGAGGATAGGTTTAACATGAAGGGCGATGGTTTTGGATATAATTTTATGGATGTTGTTGCAGAGGGAGATAGGACTATAATCATAAAAGTTAAGGGGTTTGTCAATTTTGGTGATGAGGGCCAAGAATGTCGCATTAAATCCTTCATACATTCTGCCTAAGATTCTACAATCCTCAATAGCCATGAGGAGACCTAGCCCTATAAGATCAATGAAAGTACTATAGAATTCCACCGGCCACCCATCCGGCCCCGGACTTTTGTCTTTTTTAAGACATTTCATCACAGCTTCAAGTTCCCCCTTGAGACTGGTGCTAATAAGGTCTCCATCTCCTGAGGCTCGACAAAACTAGGTAGAGTCTCTGCAATATGAATGATGTCCAGGAGGGTTACACCCCTTGGGGCCTTATAAATTTTAGAAAAATGACAAACACCCATATCAACCAACTGATTGAATGTATTTGCCTCCCTCCCTTCTGGATCATGTAGTTCCCAAATAGTGTTGAGACTTTCTCCCCTGGGCGTATTGTTGAAAAAACTTGGAATTCTCGTCCCCAACTTTTAGCCATAGTGCTCTGCTTTTTAAATGCCAGGACTCCTCTTTGTGTCTCAATAGTCTAATCTTTTCCGATTCCAGTTGGATTAAATGTGCCTTTGTTTCAATCGATGCAAAATTAGTAAGCCGAGAGGCTTCCAATAATTTAAGGTATATTTCAACCCTTTGAAGTTCTGCCTCATCCTTCCTCTGTTTTTCCTTCGCCCATTCAATTGTTTTTGTTTTTAGACAAGCCAGATTTTTTGTAATGACCTTAGCTGGGGATATATGATTGCCTGGCCTATAGTGAATCCAAGATTCAGTGACAAGTTTATGAAACTCAGCTTCATATAGCCAAGATGAGTTGAATTTAAAAGGCGCCTAGGGTTTGTAATTTCCATCCCTGATCTCCAAAAAAATCGAGGATTGATCTGATATCCCTCCTGTACTCACCCACTAGCGAAAACAATCGAATCCATATAAAAGAGAGGCCTTTATCAAAAATTGGTCCAGCCTTCTAGCCAAAGCCTCTTCCCTTATCCTTCTGTTCCTCCATGTTAGCATAATCTTGTTCGAAACAATATTTAGAAGTTCATGGGTGTCCAAAAGAGTTTCAAAAAAAACTGAGAGGGGGTCAAATTGGGCTCTGCTGCCCTAGTAATCTGTTGATATAGTGCAAATTTTAAAGTCCCCCCAATGATCATATTATCTGCTTGCATAAAATCAGCGTCCAATAGTCTAACCCAGAACTGCTCCCTATTATGGCAGGGTCCATAAATGTTGTGTTGGGTGTGGAACCTAATTATCTTCTATATTCAAAGGTATTGTTGCATTGGACCCTACTTCATAATGGGGTAGCAATGCTGCCCGTAAAATATTTGTTGCAGGGGGGGTCCAGGG
>APFE031709647.1:0-38252 GCA_000404065.3 Pinus taeda | reverse complement strand
CGCCAATGGCTCAGTTCCTACAAAGAGGGTGCGCCCATAGACGCGCTGTCACAGAACAAAGCCCGCGCCACACAAAATTAGTCATGATTTTTGGCCAACGCGCATTGAAGTGTTTTTTCCTCCATTACTCATGCAGTTCCCTGAGGAAAAATCCCATGGATACGATCGAGTGTCGTCTTTTTCATCCATGACAACTCAGTCCAAAGGATATTCTGGAATACCAAATCTTCAGTAGGTGTCCGGATACGATGAATACTTCCGCCTCTTCCATCTATAAATAACTGTCACCCTGCATTGAACCAGCTAGTGTTGAAGTTTTGAGTTTTTTACAAGAGCTAAAGTAAGCTGAGATTATGCTAGATTGATAGTAAGAGCTGAGAGAGAATTTATGCTGCTGGAATGTTGAGAGAGGAAGTGACTTTGCAAGGCATGTTTAACTGCTGAGCCAGTTGGAGGAGATTTGCAGCGTCAAGCCTTTATTGGTTGTAATTCTTCTCTTCTTCTATTGAATAATGAACCACTGTTATTATGGTTCCACTCACGTATTCTTCTAATAATATTTGAGTTATATCCTGCTTGACTGATATATAATTGTATAATATTGGATTTTACGCTTGTTTTGGATTGTTCTTTGTTTGTGCAGGTGTCCATGTGTGGAACGTAAGGATAGTGACCAGCCAAAGCTAAAGGACAGGAGCGACGTTTCTTCCACGACAAATAGCGTTGGATTCCAGGTAGGTCTTTCTAACCAACATTTAAATTATGCAATAAGGAACTTGCATGCAGCGTGTATGATTGTTGCTAGACCCCTGTTGGGCTAGTGGGATCGCCTCTGTCTGCAGAGGGGATTTACCGACCTCAACAATGGACCTTTCTCAAAATAATGAGGATACAACTCCATATTTAGTTGGATGGATAACTCTGTAGCATGGATGGATGTAAGAAGGAGAAAGGCTAAAAAATAAAAACCCATTTCAATCTAGTGCACACTAGAAATGTCAAGAATATATGTTGATACTTTAGTATCCTGAGGTAAAATGTTTTTTTGGAATTAATATAATTGAATATATGGAACAATAAAAAATAAAAATTAAACCAATAATAAATTAAATAATTCTTTTGAAGAGAAGAAAAACACAAAACAAAACAAAAAAATTCAAATAAACAAATTAACAAATCCAAGAAAATAAGAAAAAAATAAAAATTAGAAATAATATATATATATATATATAATATATATATTATATAATATATATATATATATATATATATATATATATATATATATATATATATATATATATATTATATATATATATATATAATAAAAATAAAAAATACATAAACTCCCCACCAGGGTTTCTAGTCCACTGATTATTAATGTTCTTTCTCATAGCATACTCAGTAGACAAACCAGAAAAAAGGGCCATTTTATAATTTTTATTTCATTGATAAGAGGAACTAGACAAAACACATGAGTCTCTAGAGTATGCTATGAGCTATCACATCAAGGGTTTCAAATGATGTAAGAATTTGTTCTGCGACTAGAGGCAACACCGATTATCTATGCTATTTCCGGGGATTGGGTTCTCATTGCGAGGTTTTAGTACTGATCATCCAATGAGAGGCCCATCCAAAGGGGCGTTGGGAGGAAGGGCCCTTCTCTTACATTTTAGTCATTAATGGATAAAAAAGAGGGGTTTAATCACCCATTGAATTTTGTTGTGAATGGGTAGAGACTGAAGGAGGCACCTTTGATGGGAGCATAATGGCAAACACACATGTGAGGTCAATGTCTTCCCAAAGCTGTGAAAAACCCTAAGTTTGTGACCTTAAATAACCAATTGGAAAAATCCTACCAATTTATGAAGGATCATGTTCTCATCTGCAAATTGATGGGGATATGGTTGAAGGATAAGGAAATAATCCAATGTATTCAAGCCAAGTGGAACCCTAAAGGACCAATAGAACTAAGGTTGTGAGCCAAAGGGTTTTTAACATTAGTCTTTCAAGATATTATGGATCAGAAGAAAGTATTTGAAAATTGACCTTATTTTATGAATAATGTAGGTCTATTAATGGTATTCTGGGAGGAATGTTATAATCCAATGAAAGAGAAATTTCTAGCAGCCCTTGTATAAGTTCATCTATTCTCACTCCTAATGGATTTCTGGGAACTTGATATCCTAGAAGGAATAGTAAGCTCCATTGGGAAATTCATCAATATCTCAGAAATAGCCAAATGGAGGAGACATACAGTATATTCTTGGATATGTGTTCATATAAACTTATCACAATTACTCAAAAATTAATATATCTAGAGTACCATGATTCAATCTATACACAACCATTAGATTACGATCATGTGTCTTTTAAATTCCATTGGTGCCATGAATATGGCCACTTATTTAGAAACTACCTGCTCATTATTGAGAAAAAACAACAAGAGAAGGACAACAATGACGGAGAGGGTTTCTAGAGGGTAGGATCATGGAAAGGAAAGCCATCTATACCTCAACCCAACCCGTCGGTGCCTAGGTAGACTACTATGTTAGAATTTCTTTCTTGGACTCAAGCCAAAATGATAAAAATTCAGCAAATGGGAAAACAAAACAACATGGAACAACTATTGGGTGAAAACCTATTTGCAGCCCTCAGAATTATGGGGACCAATGAACCAACAGATCCGCGGGACACACAACTAGCTATTCAAATAAAGGAAAAAATGAAAAATAATTTAGGGGGAGAAAATGTCACCCCCAAAGGGAAAATTTTAGAGGATATTGAAGAATATCTAATATTGGAAGAGGTATTAGTGCATACCAGCAAAATCTCGTAAGTAGAATAGAAGCACAATCACGTCAACTTGAATGATCAAAAAAATGTTTGAATTCTTCAGGGTTTGGGTAAAGGTAGATATAATGGATATCCCTTCCACCCAATTAGACCACTTTTGACACCTTTTCATCCAATGATGTGTCAGATTATCCAAATATGAATGGGATCCAAAGGAAACCCTCATTGGCAAGGAAAGTGGACAATCGATATCCTCACAATATGATTTAGCACTGGTGGAATGAGGGAAATGTGGTCACAAAACTTTAAAGGCGGCTTTAAAGGAAGCTAGGTAGTTCCTCCTAAATTCTAGGCAAATGATTCAAATCATAGAGTACTTCCCTCACATCTCATTAGTTAACAGGTGAACATAATCTCCTAGAATATTCAGGGCCTCAACAGTCCAAGTAAGATACAATACATAAAAGTGCAAACAAATAAAGAGAACCCAGAGATTGTTTTATTACAAGAAATTAAAATCTCAAGCGAAAAGCTCGATAAAATTCTATATAAGTGTTGGTAGTGTAGTGAGGCTATGGTAATAAACGCTCATGGATTAGCATGAGGTTGGGTGTCATTGGGGACCCTACTCGAGTGTCCTTAGAGCATGGAAGGGATTAACAAATAGTTTGATTGGACAATATTGGTGTATACGTTTCGATGAATGGATTAGTCTCACAGTAGTATATGGACCTCATACTCCAATTAGAAAAGAAAATTTTCTAAGCGAGATCTCTAGAATCAAAGACTCACTAGACTAATGGATCCCACCTCTAGGTACTTCCACTCCTGTCGGGGTTTGAGAAAATGACATCCCCTCTATCCATTATTATTTATCATAGCATCAGAAGGATTTGGTCATCCACTCCAAGAGGTAAAGCAAAAGGGCTAAATAAAAGGAATAAAGATCCATAATATAGAGCTCTCGGGGATGCACCAATAAATTGTGCATGATAATATTCTCTTTGGAGAGTTGTCAATCTGAGAAGCTCGAGCCTTACATGATATTATGGAGAAGTTCAAGTTAGCCATAGGCATGTCCCCCAATAATGAAAAATCAAGTATTTTGTTTTTTAACACCCATGTGTAGATCTTATTCACAACCAGAGATGTATCCTAGATCGTGAAGCTTCTCTCCGGCAGAACCAACATAATCTCCAAGCTCACATTAATAGTTTTGAGACTCATATGGTGCATATGGAATCCCACATACATGATGCATTCGATAGGTTAGTTGTTCGAGAAAATGAGGAAGTTGTTCCCATTGGACAAAATGTATCACAATGAAAGTAGGCTTTGCTTAGTTTTTAAATAGTTTTTTTCCTTATGGGCAATGAACCACAAGTGACGTAGTTTTCTGAAGCTACTATCAATATTATTTTGTATGTATTTAGAGGCAAACAAATATAGTCAGAGTAAGGATACTTTTTCATATCTGAAGAACTCATCATGAGGTAACCTTATTCTGAATTAATAGAAATTTGTTGAATTACCAAAAAAAAAACCATATGCAGATCCAAAGATATTTGGCGTGAATTATAGGCTTCTCAATTAGATCTCTCCCATCAAAGTATCTAGGAGTTCCACTCACAAAGAATCCATTAATGATTGCATGATGGAAGGAGGTCTATTACAAAATATCCCAAAATTTATCATCATGGATCTTCTGATTGCTTAATTTTCTAGGTAGAGGTAATCTACTAAAGGCAGTACTACAAGACATTCTAATATATAAAATATCAGCGTTTCCTACACCCAAACATTTTTCTCAAGAACTGGTGTCGATTTTCAGAAAATTTTAATGGAAAGGCACCTGCTTGCATCGCAAATGGGTACTGGTCTCATGGGAGAAATTATGTATGCCACAGCAAAATGGTGGCTTGGGGATAAGGGATCCAAAAGTCCTCAGCAAGTTCATGGGGGGGAAACTTTGTTGGCATTGGCTCCAGCCGGGGGGGGACTATGGAAATAAATTTGGACCCAGAAATATGACAGTGGCCATAGCCAAGAGGGGATTCTCAGATCATAATATCTCCCCTTAGGTTCACCAATATGGAACTTAGCCCTTAGGATTATTTCCTTGATCAACGATTGACGAAGGGATGAGATAAAATGAGGTGGTCCCCTCACACCCTGAATCTCAATATTAACCTATATAAAATATGGTATCACGTGAGTTCATTTATTATCTTAAGGATGCAATAACATTATGATGTGATGGTATGGGGACATATCAATCTATTATTTTCATTATTTCTTATGCCTTAGAGTCATGATCACAAGTGTAGAAGGAAGGAGGAAATTGTAAAGTGTATGTCAACCATATATGCCTCACTTGGTAACCCATGTTATTCCTTTCTTAGTGACCGATGTCTATCTTGGTGGCATAATATATTTTTGTCTGAGTGATAGATTCCTACCTTGGTGGTAGGTGATGTTCCTATATTGGTGATAGATGATGTTCCTATCTTGGTGATAGATGTCTAGCTTGCTTGTAGATGATGTTCGTCTCTTGGTAACAGAAGTGTGCATTGGTGGCAGATGATTTTCCTATCTTGGTGACAAATGTCTACCTTGGAGGAACATGATATTCCTATCTTGGTGAAGATGTTTGTCTTGGTGGCAGATGATGTACCTACATTGGTGACTGATACCTGTCTTGGAGGAAAATCATATTCTGGTCTTGATAACATATTTATGCCTTGGTGGAAGATGATATCCTTGTCTTGTTGACAAATGCTTGCAGATGATGTTATAATATTGGTGACATATGAATGACTTAGTGGCAAATGATGTTCTTGTCTTGCTGATAGATTCTTTCCATGGTGGGAGATGATATTCATGTCTTCGTGATAAATGCTTTCCTTGGTGGAAGATGATGTTCCTGTCTTAGAGACGGATGCCTGCCTCTGTGGCAAGTGATGTACCTATATTTTTGAATGATATCTTCCTTTGTCGCAGATGATATTGATGTCTTGATGAAGAATGCCTACCTTGGTAGCATATGATATCTCTGTCTTATTGATAGATGCCTTCAAATCATGTTCTTGTCCTGGTGACACATGCTTGCCTTGATTGCAGCTAATGTTCCTATTTTGGTGATAGATGCATTCCTTGGAGGTAGATGATATTCCTATCTTGGTGATAGATACATGCCCTAGTGGAAAATGATATTCTTTTCTTGATGATAAATGTTTTCCTTGGTGGTATATGATGTACCTATATTGGTGACTGATACTTACCTTTGTGGTAGATGATATTGATATCTTGATGACAGATGCATGCCTTGGTGGCATATGATACCCTTGTCTTGTTAATATATTCTAGTAGATAGTGTTCCTATCTTGGTTATATATGCCTACCTTAGTGGAAGATGATGTTCCTATCTTGGTGATATATGTCTTGGTGGCAAATGATGTTCTTGTCTTGTTGACAGTTTCCCACCTTGTTTATAGATAATATTCTTGTCTTGGTAATAGCTTGCCTTAGTAGTATATGATGTACGTATATTGATGCATGCTACCTTCCTTGGTGGTAGATGATATTCCTATCTTTGTGACAGATGCCTTCCTGGTAGATGATGTTCTTGTCTTGGTGTACCTTAGTGGTAGATGATGTTCATGTCTTGGTGACATATGCCTACCTTGGTACCAGATGATATTATGAAATATTGAATCACATGAATAAGTTAACTTTGTGATGAAGTTCATTGAAGTGGGGAAGTATATCATGCCCCAAATAAATTAAATTAATAAAATAAATAAAGACACAGGGAAAGACAATCAAGACATAAGAAAGACAAATTAAGGATAATTGTGATAACTAGAGTCTTGAGATTGAGTCATTTATGATGGAAAGCCTCTATATAAGAAAGGGGGAAATAAGAAGATGAATGTATTGGGGGGAAAAGTAATCATTGGTAAATGTGGAAATAACATATTGAGGCTCAAGGGTGATCAATTGTTGAGTTGAATCTACGGTTGGGAGGAGATTCATTCCCATACCATTGTTGAATAATGTTTGAAGCAGCCATAAGGAGCAAAAATCCAAGTCTTTGGATACAAGGTATGCAATCTTAGTATTCATATTTTTTTGGGTATTACAAGATCATTATGTCAAGTAGATTATTTAGATTGGGTCACTTGTGATGGAAATAATTTATATAAAAAAGGGGGAACAATAAGATGGCATATTTTTGGGGTAAGAGAAAACACTAGTAAATGTAGAATAATATATTGAGGCTCAGCGGTGACCAGTTGTTGAGATGAGCCTACGGTTGGGAGAATAGTCCATTCCATACCATCATTGAAGAATTTTTGAAGTAGTAGTAATGAGCCAAAATCCAAATCTTTGGATACAAGGTACACAATCTTGGTATTCATATTTTTTTGGATATTACACATGCATAAAAAAAGTATAGAAGGAATTTGTTTCCCCCTACAAAATTCTAAGATATAAGAGAAAGGACAAGATTGGGAATGGAGAAACATGGGCATCCATTGTAGTAAATATTGTAGATTCACAAGCTAATGCGATTTTCTTAAGTAAGAGACAAGAATCTACTTCTACTCTTTATAGTAGAAGCCCATAAACATCAACCAAACAATAATAAATAGAGGAAGAGAATAAAATGCACATAAAACAATAAATATATGTGGAAATCCACAACTCAAAAATCCACTATCTGTTTTGTATTAATTCGGAAAATCAAGATGAAATTGCAATGCTTGTTCTCTCTAGAATAATCCCAACACTCAGCGAATTCAATCCCCAACTCATAAGCAAGCTTAAGGCCAAATATTAGCCTCTTCACAAGATCTCCAAGTCCCTATTTCGATGTGCAATTCCTATGGAGAATAGCTTGTATTTAAAGGGAAATAAAGCCTCTAAAAATAGCACAATCCCTCAAGGATCAGTTCTTGATTGCATGCACTATCAGTACAACTCAGAAAAATCCCAAAAAAAATAGTATATTGTCCCTGCACTCTAGGCTTAACTGGGTCTTTCTCAGAATCTATATGCATGAGTTTCTGATGACTAAATATTCAGTTAACTAGAGTAGCACTGGTGGAGTTCATTAGTGTCACCATTGACTGTTTACTCACTACTAGTTATCTCAATCAGTTTTAGAACTAATTTAACTAAACTGACTCATGAAACTAAGTATTCTATTTTACAACTCATAATTAACTCACACTAAACTCCTACAAAGTAGGGAGAACATATACATGACTTCCAAAAGACTTCCAACTCGAATTTCCTAAGTTAAGTAAGTTTAATAAACTTAATTTAACTATTTTAAGTTTCTATGAGAATAGAATTTGGATTTAATTCATAGTTTAATTCAAGGACAAATTAAATTAGAATTTCTTGTTGCCATTTCTCAACACTCCCTCTCAACAAGAAAGGGATTATCAACTACCTCGATCCTATCTCTGTGAAACTCGAATTTACATCTTGACACTGCCTTTGTCAGGATGTTTGCATCTTTCTCCTTCAGGGGAGTGTAATCTAACAAAACGGTCCACCTCAATACACAATCTCAGATATGATGATACTAGATATCAATATTCTTGGACTGATCGTGATATAACTCCGATTATCACAACAAATAATTATCAGATACATCTGTTGACCAATCAAACCAAACAGGATCATCCTCATCCAGATAGCCTCACATGTTGCCTTACTTGCAGCCACGTACTCTGCCTTTGCCGAACTGAGTGCAACCAATCTTTATTTCCTGCTATACCAAGAAACAACTGTTGACCCAATACTAAAGATCCCTCCTGATGTGCTCTTCCTGTTGGATGGACTCCCTACCCAATCTGCATTAGTGAAGCCTTGAAGCTTCACTCCCTCTGTCCATCTGTACCATAACCCAAACTGAGTAGTGCCTCTGAGGTATCTCAATACATGCTTTGCCACCTTCCAATACACCTTGGTAGGCTTAACCATCACTTGACTAAGTTGGTTAACTACATAGCACATATCTAGTAGTGTGTTAACCAAGTACATGATTGAACCTGTTATTTCTCCAACAAACTTTCCTAGGTTGTACCTCGAATATGCTTGGTAAAATATAATCTTCCGTATTGTTCTAGGAACTATTGGAATGGATGATGATTTAGTTCAACCAGATAACCACTTCAACTCTGTTTTCACTCTAGACATGCATGAACACCCTCAACATACAAGGATTTAGACCACTAATGCTAAATAGTTTGCAAATTAAGTGAATGAATGGAGAATAATGACCACACCAACAGATGCATACATGACATATGATGGCCGGCTGTAGCCAGTAAATGAAGCTTGCAAATCTAATGTATCAATGCAGAGATAAGAAGACAATTATCTAGAGTTAGATACAGAAGAAACATGGATGACCTATTCAATAGCAAATCCAATTTACGAATGCAGAGATAAGATGACAGTTATCTAGCATTAGATATAGGAGAAAACATGAATAAACTTATCCAGGTGCAAGTTTAGAACACGAGGGAAATGGACATTGAACATGTAGCCGCGACCATTCATCCTGGATCGTTCATCCGGTGATATAATTATGTCGAAAACGGGATTTATTGCTTTCCGAAACCAATAAACTATCACGTATAGAAGCGATCTATCTCTATTTGGCATAAAAATAGATATTGATTTCTAGCTTAATCTAGGCTAAAGAACCTCTTTCTTCCACTAGTGGCGTTTCAGTATTCATAGTGGTACCAAAGTAAGAATCTGTTATAATTCAGTGTTGGTTCTTGCAGGTTGCTGTATCTATTCGAACACCCTTGACCAATGCTCTCTCCCTCCATGTGAAGCCCTTCCATCCATCCCATCCGATCCGATCCGATCCAACACTCGCTCGCTATTGGGGTATTCCTAAGTGGGTTAAGTGAGGTAGGCAGTAAATATAGGTGCGTAACTAGAAGTAAAAGAAGCTTGTATTACTGAGAATGAAGATGAGACGCTGCAAGGAACATAATATCTACAGTCTCTAGAAGTTGAACCCTGATTACATCTTACTTTCAGCTATTTATAGCTCTTTACAATGCTATTGAGCTTTTTAGGGTGGGAGGTGTCTTAATCTATCCCCTACTGTCATTAACTACCTGGTTGCGTTCAAGGACACAATTTTCCCTTGATCATGAAAACGATAATTAATCTTGGTACAACATTGTCTTGTTAGGTGGTTGGCTTGATTGTGCCAGTGAGGCTCCATGCCTGTTTAATTCTGTTTGTATAGATTTTTCTATGTGCTTCTTCCTTCGGCCATGCTTTCTGTTAATTCGGTTTAACAATCCAACTGTCAAAATACTAATAGAGTCAACCACGTCCTTCCCTGGGTAACTGATAGGAAGTAGAGTACAAGGTGCATGGGTAGGAGGATGTGTCAAATTGGACAGATGGAGAAATGATAGAGTGGACGAGGACAAGCATGAGCGATCATGAATGAGGGCCGTTGGATGGATGGGAATGCATGGTGGAGATTGGGTGCAAGAGGCCTGAGGTTGTGGTGAGAGTGGAACATGTCCGAGCCATTAGATCTTGGGTGAGTAGATCAGACGGCTATCGGGTGGAGGAGGTGTGTAGATGATAATGCACGGGGGTGGTTTTGTTTGGGAATTTATGGTTTCTATCGAAAGGGCATCGAGCGATAAGTGGTAAATGGCAGAGTCCACCTGATTCCATGTAGTGGATGACACGTAGCAGCGGAGGAGAGAGAAAAACCTCCTTTATCAGGCGGGTATTCCTCTCGCTTGTTGCTCGCGCGATATGGGTGACAGTCGTTAGATCTGGCGGGGGTTATCTAATGGTGGGGAATGATGGGGCATGTTTTTTTGATCATGAAACATGGGCCATTAGATCAGTGGGGGGAAGATCAATGGCAGAGGGACACGGAAGCACAAGACATCCTTGAGAAATGTGTAGAGGGCATGTATGACAGAAAGGTAAGGTTTTGCGGGGGTTTTTGAGTTAATTTTTTTAAGGCTAAAGCGAAAGAGGGTTTTGTTGGGATGTGAGGGTCGAGTTAGGAAACTAGCAAAATGAAATTTAAGTGGAAGAGTGAGGAAAGTGGGGTAATGGCCCATGTGGGGTCCTCCTTAGGACAACGAAGTAGACCATGTCCTTCCTTTAGCCTTAAAAATGTTAGCACTGCACATCAGGGCTAACATTGGCTCCTTTTGGGGATGAAATCCTCCCTGTGAGGTTTCAAGGACTCTAGACCGCTGCCTTTCTAGTAAGACCAAAAACCAAAACTTCCTCCTATTGTTCCATTGGCCGTGGAGTCTACTATGCATAAATAAAATTGAAAAACATATTTACACTACTAAGGCTTCAAAGCCTTAAATGAAATAAAGTTTCAAAAAACTCCCATTGACTGGGCCATCAAAAACATCTTCCCCCTCTAAATTTTGCAGAGTAAAAGTGTTTTTCCCCTAAACTCGAGCAATGACAAACGGGCCTACCCATAAGGCATCAAATTTACCATGGTTGCCTTTATTTTCCTTCAATGCATCCCATTTGAGAACCAAGTCACCAACTAAAAATTGTCTATCCTTGCCTTTTTATCAAAGGCCTCCTTGATCTTGTTTTGATGCACTACTGACTTCTCAATCGGTTGATCCCTGATTTGGTGAACTTCAACCAAGTCACTCATCCTTCTTGCCATGTCATTTTCCTCATCCTGCTCCTCTTGCAGTAATTTGGCCACAGGGAGAGTCAATTGGATTAGAGAAACAACCTTTGTACCGTACACCAGATTAAATGGAGAGTTGCCTATGGATTTCTTCGTGGTAACTCTATCCGCCCACAGGGAAAACTTCAACTTGGAATCCCAGTTCTATTTGTTGTCTTCTAGCAGTTTTTTTATTATCCTTACCAAGCTTTTATTGGATGATTCTACCAAGCCAATGCCTTGAGGATAATATGAGGTAGAATGTACTAATTTAATGCCCATTGATTCACACATTTCCACCAATTCCCTTGCTTTGAAAGTTGTTGCATTATCAATAACTATCTTGGTCAAGCAGCCAAATCTAGTAAAAATATTCTCAGTTAAGAACTTCATGATGACCTGGTGATCAGCTTTCTTGGTGAGTATGGCCTCAATCCATTTTGTAAAATATTCAGTGGCTGTTAGGATCCACCGATGTTGGCCACTGGAATGTGGATTAATCTCCCCTATGAAATCTAAACCCCACTGTTGGAAGGGACCATTGGTGTGTATTGGCTTCAAGGGCAAATATTTCAACTGTTGCTTTCCTGTAAACCTCTGGCATTTGTCACAAGACTTCAAAAATGAAAATACATCAGAGAATAGATAAGGCCAATAATACCTAGCCCTTAGGATCTTGTTGGCTATGGTTTTCCAATAATGATGCCCTCCACAGATGCTGGAATGAAACTGGTGCATGACTTCGACAGATTGTTTTTTGTCTAGACACCTCAAGAGGATTCTAGATGGGTCCCTCCAATAAAGCAGGTTCTTATTAATATAGAACTTGGCTTATCTGAGCTTAATGGTCCTGGCATGACTTGAGCTAAGCCCTGGAGGGACTTATAGCTTCAACAAGAAATGAGCTATACTGGAATACCATTCATAAGTAGCCAAATTCTCAACCAATGACTAATTCTACCCTTGTTCTTCTATTGCCTCCTCTGCCTTTTCAACTCCTGATTCTGCACCTACGTAATTTATGTCCAACAAACTACAATTTTCCTCAACCATAAGCTGAGTCAGGCCCTAGCCTTTGACAAGCTTGGTGGGCTTTACCTCTGTGCTGAACTCTATGAGTTTTGCAATCCAGT
Source organism: Pinus taeda (assembly GCA_000404065.3). Classification (NCBI taxonomy): domain Eukaryota; kingdom Viridiplantae; phylum Streptophyta; class Pinopsida; order Pinales; family Pinaceae; genus Pinus; species Pinus taeda. The sequence continues at coordinate 25,601 of APFE031709647.1, read as the reverse complement.
TGGCCCTTCTTCCATCAACATTTCGCTGTGTTAGGACATCCTTTACTGAAGCTGAAGGTACATAGGCAACCACTTTGGAGTGCAGGATGTAAATTCAGAATGCCTTTAAAGACTTTATAAAATTATATGCCTGTTTTCGATAAGGTCATACCTTAATTCATCATCCCTCAAATTGTTTTCTAAAGAAAGCCACTAAGTGTTCTACACCTTCACCATTTTTCTGCAACAAGGCTACTGCAAGTGTATCATAAGAAGTGAAGGAGAAAAACATAAAACTTCGTGGTGTAGTTTGGGCTAAATAAGGTGGGAGCCTCCATGATATCTCTTTTAATGGATTCAAAAGATCTTCTTGCAGCCTTTGTCCATTTTATCTCTGACCCCTTCTTTAGCATGGCGGTGATGTGCTTCACTAGTTCTGAAAAATTTGGAATAAACCTCCTCGCAAAGTCAATCTTACTCAATAAAGATTGAATGTCCTTTTGTGACCTTGGGATGGAAAATGCCTGTATTTCTTGAACCCTTCTGGATCAATCTTGACACCTGCAGTAGAAACAATATGTCATAAAAGTTTTCCTTCTTCTAGAGCAAACTGTGACTTCTTGGGATTTACTGAGACTCGAAACCTCCTAGACTTCAGAAACACCTCCTCTTGTTCAATTTGTATTTCGGAGAATTCATAAATGACTTGTAGAAACTTATTCACTTCAATATCATCTTCAAATACTTTCCAATACTTGACATTATCAGGCAAACACGACAAGAGAATTAGAAAGTTGATTCTTAGCCCTAGGGATGTATGAAATACTAAAGCTATTAAACGAATCCTTGAGCTTCCATTCCTCATCTTTGTATGCTTTCAGCTTGGGGTGCCTCACCTGGAATGTATTATTCACCTGTTGAATAATAAGGTCTGCATATTCAAACACCTTCAGATGTTTGATACCCATTTCTTTAGTAGCATTAAAGCCTAAGATCAAAGCCTCATATTCCGCTATATTATTTCTGACTTGAAAAGTTAGCTTGAAAGATAAATGTATGCATTCTTGTGAGGGAGATATCAAAACTAAACCCACTCTTGTAGCTTCCCTAGAGCAAGCTCCATCGAAGAACATGTCCCACATTGGTGGGCCTTCTTCCTCTGTGACCTGACAAATAGGTTTCCTGAGCTACATGGAGGCCAACTGGGATTCTTCTATTTGGAGGATACAGGCTCCAAAATCAATGTCAACAACATATATGGGGTGATTAGTGGGATTCTTCTCATCACTGATGATATAAGCTAACTGAGCTCCCCTGTATAATCTCCTACTCTCACCTCCAAAGACTGGGACAGTAGCATAGGGCAGATCATTTTGTAACGTTCCACCCAATCTTTTCATCCATCCCCCAGAAAGAAGCATTCCAAACTTAGGGGGAATATCTGGTACCACAATATCCATCATCATGCTCTTCATAGGCAGCTGAGATAAGGTGATGGCTAGATCTTTGATTAGCCCCAAGCATTTCACCTTCCTAGAATCAAAAGAAAACAAGTCATGATAAGGCCTAGTGATGTCAAGGCCTAACTCATCCATGACGGCCTTGGGCATTAGATTATGGCTAACACCTGTGTCTAGCAGAAAATTGTGAAGAATTTTGTCATGAATAGTCAAGGAGACATAGAATGATGGGGAATTGTTATCAGCAGGTTCAGTCATTGGGCTAAGGACAACTATAGGTTTGTCATCTTGTAAACTCACATAATCGTTTGATGCTTGTGTGGCCTTAAGCTGAAGGGCCTCAAGGATGGGTCTCTTAAAGGCTTCATTCTCCACTAGTTCCACCAGAGGTATAGATATTTTCAACTTCTGGATTTCTGATTCAAAACTGAAAGGATAAGGTGCCTTGTCGGGACCTCTCACCTCTTGAGCTGGAGCTTGAGAATGATGGGATCAGCTGCTGGTCGTTTTTGCTTGTTAGTTTTCTGCATTGTAGGGACATTATCTCTTTGAATAGGGGTTTCCTTGGAATTTTTCATATTCGACCTCAGATTATATCTTTGTTGATCTTCGGTTTGCAGGACAGCCCCACCATCCCATTCTTGGCTGGTCTGGACCTTGAATAATGACTCTTCATAGGCAGCCAAGGTAAAAAACGAAGCACTGCCTTTGTCTTCCATACAATGGATCTCATCATCTTCTTCGAACTGCTCCTCTTCCATTACTACATTCTGGAAAGGGGCCTTCACCCTTTGGTCTTCATTGGTATCCCTGCTCCTTTGCATAATTTGCAACTGCTCATTGGTTTTTTATATGGATTTAGATTCCTAGGAACAAAGGTATTAGGAACTCTTCCTTTCCTTGGGTGCTACTCAACCTTTAATTTCGAGATTTCAGAGGCTAGTGAATCTATCATCTTGGTCATCTTATCTATCTTAGGGTTTCAATATGAGGAAGATTCACCCCTCTGTCTCCTTCGGTCAACATGTCCCTTGAGTTTATCTACAACCATGATGTTGGATTCTACCTCCAAGGTTGCATCCTGCATTTTGGCCAGACAAGCACATCTTCTTTCCCTCAATATTAGACAAAAATCATAATTGAAGGCATTGGCATAAGTAATTTTAGCAAAGGTAGGGGTGGGTTAAACCTTTTATTGAAATGAGAAAATCACTCCCCATTTTCCCTTTTCAGGTTCTTAAACTCAGTATGGTAGTAGAGAAGGTCTTTCTTATCCCCCCAATGCTTCAGGAATACATCATCTAAGGCCTCAATATCTGTTATAGATCTAGGTGTCAATTATCTAAACCATTTCCTAGCCTCTCCATGTAGGCTTTGGACAAATACTCTCATCCATACATCATCTTCACTAATATCTAGATTATCTGCATAGCTATAAAATGACTCAAGATGTTCTTCAGCAGTAACCCCTTTAGTCCCAATGAACTTAGGCATGTATTTCTGATCTTCTCCAGTAGGCATGGCATTCAAAGGAGTGGGCAATACTAAAGGTTTGTACCTAGTGGCTATGATTCTTTCCATTTTGGTGAGTGCTTGTGGACCTGCCATGGCTGTGGTGGATACAAGAGCACTAGCGGTCTGAAACGAAGGGAATTGAGGAGTGACTGACAGGACTAAAGGAATATGATGGGTAGGGGGTGAGGTTACCTTTGGGCTTAAAGCAAAAGGACAACCTAAAGAATAAGGAGCTTTATGAATTTCTAAAAGTTTTTCTTCACTGCTAGTGTTAGAGGTTATACTCTTAGCATGTACTTGTTATGTTATAAGCCTTTCTTGTAGAGATATAGAGGATTGTTTAGATATACCTGATCCTGATGCTCCTTTATGTGATACCTTTGTTTCTTTGATATTTTCAGGGTTAGGTACTGGGTTAGCTGGTGACTTCTGAGGATTTCTCCAAGTATGCCTCACAAACTGAGCTAGAACTATGATGTGGAGTCACCAAGAGATTCGGCCTCCAGTAGAGTAGCCATATAGATTATTACAACAAAAATGTGTCCAGACTTTGTCTATCATCAAAGCTGGATCTGTGTCATCTCCTAGGGAAGTTGAGCTTCAATCTCCTCTCCCTAGCAATAGCCAATTATGTTATCGCTCCAAGAAACTCTCCTAGGTTATAACTCGGAGATGCCTGGTAACATATAATATTCAATATTGTTCTAGGAACTATTGGAATGGATGATGATTCAGTTCAAGCCAGATAACCACTTTAAATCTATTTTCACTCCAGACATGCATGAACACCCTTAGCATACAAGGCTTTAGACCACTAATGCTCAATAGTTTGTAGATTAAGTGAATGAATGGAGAATACTGACCACACCAGCAGATGCATACATGACATATGATGGCCGACTGCAGCCAATAAATGAAGCTTGCAAATCTAATGTATCAACGCAGAGATAATATGACAGTTATCTAGAGTTATATGCAGAAGAAACATGGATGACCTTTCAATAGCAAATCCAACTTACCAATGCCGAGATAAGATGACAATTATCTAGATTAGATATAGGAGAAAACATGAATAAACTTGTCTAGGTGCAAGTTTAGAATAGGAGGGAAATGGACATTGAACATGTAACAATGAAAGAAGCTTGTATTACTAAGAATGAAGATGAGACGCTGTAAGGAACAGAATATCTACAATCTCCAGAAGTTGAACCTTGATTACATCTTGCTTTCAGCTATTTATAGCTCTTTACAATGCTCTCTAGCTTTTTAGGGCGGAAGGTGTTGTAATCTATCCCCTAATATCATTAACTGCCTGGTTGCATTCAAGAACATAATTTCCCCTCCAGCACGAAAGCGGTAATTAATCTTGGTATAACACTGCCTTGTTAGGTGGTTGGCTTGATTGTGCCGGTGAGGCTCCATGACTGTTTAATTGTGTTTGCAGAGATCATGTTGTGTCCTTCTTCCTTCGGCCATGCTTTCTTTTAATTTGGTTCAGCGATCCAACTATCACAATATTGAAAGAGTCGACCACCTTCTTCCCCGGGTAACTGATAGGAAGTGTAGTACAAGGTGCATGGGTGGGAGGACATGTCAAATCGGATGGATGGAGAAATGACAGAGTGGAGGAGGACAAGCGTGAGCGATCATGAACGAGGGCCATTGGATCGAGGGGAATGCACGGTGGAGATCGGGCACGGGAGGCCTGAGGTCGTGGTGAGAGTAGAACATGTCAAGATCGTTAGATCTCGGGTGAGCAGATCGGACGACCATCAGGCAGAGGAGGTGTGCAGATGATAATGCACGGGGGTGGTTTTGTTTGGGCAGTTATGGTTTCTATTGGAAGGGCATCGGGTGGTAAGTGGTAAATGGTGGAGTCTGCCTGATTCCATTTAGTGGATGACACTTAGCAGCAGAGGAGAGAGAAAAACCTCCTTTATCAGGTGGGTATTCCTCTCGCTTGTTGCTCTTGCGATATGGGTGACAGTCGTTAGATCTAGCCAGGGTGATCTAATGGCGGGGAATGATCGGGCATGTTTTGTTGATTGTGAAACATGGACCATCAGATTGGTGGGGGGAAGATCAATGGCAGAGGGACACAGAAGTACGAGATGTCCTCGAGAAATGTATAGAGGGTGTGAATGATGGAAAGGTAAGGTTTCGTGGGGGTTTTTGGGTTAATTTGCTTAAGGCTAAAGCGAAAGAGGGTTTCATCGGGATGTGAGTGTTATCACCCCAAGAAACTCACCTAGGTTGTATATCAGTGATGCTCAGGAACATTAAAAATTTAATAGTTCTGTTGGATGAAATGATGGATAAATGGAAGATGTGCAGCACCTTTAAGCTAGATAACCACTCCTACTATGATTTACCCCAGACATGGGTGAATACCCCCAAAATACAAGGATTTCAACCACCAACTACCCACAACTTAAAATAAAAGTGATGATGGAGAAGACTGATTGCACCAGCAGATGCACAGGGCTCTGTGATGGCCAGCTGCAACCAGTTAGAAAGTCTGCAAGACTATTATTCAATAGACAGGAAGGATGACAGCTCCCTGGTATTAGAACAATAGCAACCTGCAAGCACTTTTCAATGAACCACTAAATTTTGACATAGAGGTGGGATGACAGCCCCTCAAATGCCCAATATTCACAACACATCAATTAAATGCAAAGCAGGCACAACCTAGAACATGTAAGAAGTGAAAAGAGAGCAGGTGATAGCAAAAGAAGCTTATATTAGTGGAAATCAAGACCAGAAGATGTAGGTCTCATGGTATTTACAGTCTCCATAAGTTAAAAGGCTACAATAAGCTCTCATTCATCAAAACACTCATCAATCCGATTGCATTTGAGTTCTGAGTATATATAGTTTTACAATACAAAATATCTCTGTTAAGAAATGCGTGGAGGAGCTCATAAATGGCCACCAACCACATTTACATTTAGAAATGGGCCTCTGATACAAATCTGACTGTGTTTTGAATAGATTTGTCCCTCTCTGGTGCTCTGCGGTCCTTCTTTGGCAGGTGGAATGAAATATGGGTGAAACCCATAGCCATTGAATGCTTTGACTAGATCTATGGTGTCCTGCTTCCTCCTTGGCCATACTGCTGAATAACTGCAGTCACCGAACACTGAAATGGCTCCATCATGACTAATAAATGTTTATTAAACAGTGAAATACGGTTAAACTGCTCATTCCTTCCCATAACTCTGAAACGTTGGTTGACCAAACTTCTACTCCACATGACATTTATTTTCTACAGGCTGGTTGCTGTTCGTCAACCATTGATCCGCCTTCAAGAAATCGAATGGTTAAGGCGCATATCTGGAGCCCTTTACTGACTTTCCTTTACGTCCCGCTAGAGAGGCTGCTCTGGAACCGTACAGAGGACGCGTGGCACTGTTCTATTACATCGGGCTTGCTTGTACGAAAACCACTTGCTGAGCAAAAAGCGATCCGATAAGGTTGGTGGTTTTCCTTATAATTGGAGACAAATAACACTGCTGTAAGAATGGAAAATTTTCTTTTAGCAGACCTAAATCATATATATATTATGTTTTATAACCCTTTCGGATCCGAAAACCCATCGCAATCGCACCATAACATATGTTAAATCCTGCCCCTTTGAAAACGCCAATAGCGACATCACCGCAGACCCGATTCGGCCCATCGGGTCACAGACATAAAAGGTCCATGCTCCATTGAAAGTGCCGATAGCGATACGCCGATGTGATATCAGCGATCGCTCATTGGTGATGTCTCATGTTGCTGCCGCTGCCTCCTCCGACTTGCGATATGCCGACGCGATCTACACCGTTGATCGACGAGATCTAACGGTTGAGATTAAAGCGGATCCTTGAGCCTGTAATTTTCTTTTTACATCGTTTTTGGGGTATTTTTGCCTCTCGATAGTGTATTTCCGTCCTCCAAATGGCTTTCCCCTTCCAACTTTTTTGATCGGTGAGCAGCTTTTGGTCATAATTTCAGGATTTGAAACGCAAACATGGATCTTGGACATGATTATACGTATATTTGTAGCCTTTGAGAGCATTTTGAATCCATTTTTGATCCGTTCGCATAACAAAGCTAACACTGGCTCCTTCTGGGGATGAGATCCTCCCTGTGAGGTCTCAAGAACCTGCAGATCAATGCCTTTCCAACAGCAAACAAATTAGCCAAAATTCCTAGTGTTCCATTGGGCATGGAGTCTACTATAGCTATACTAAAAACTGAATAAAGTACACTATTTACAGCTTTCAAGGTCAAATACCTTAAATGACATAGTTTTTCAAAAACCGCCCCTTAACTGGGCCATCAAAGACTGTCTCCCCTTCCATACTTTTCAGTATGAAGGTGTTGTTCCCTTCAATCTGTGAAATAATGAACGGGCTTGTCCAGAGAGCATCGAATTTCCCATGATTGCCTTTCTTTTCTTTAAAAGCATCCCATTTCATGACCAAATCCCCAACCTGGAAACTGTTTCTTTTTGCCTTCTTTTCAAAGGCTTCCTTGACCTTTTGCTGATGTGCTATAGCTTTTTCAACCAGTTGTTCTCGAATCTGATACAATTCTGTTAAATAAGTGATTCTATTTTCCATATCATCCTCTTCATTCTGCGCTGTTTGGAGCAACTTTGCCATAGGGAGGGTAAGTTGAATTGGAAAAATGGCATCAGTACCATATACCAGCTTGAAGGGAGAGCAGCATGTAGATCTCTTGATGGTCACTTTGTCTGCCCAAAGTGCATACTTCAGCTTGGCATCCCAATTCTTTTTATTATCCTCTAACAACTTCTTAATTATCCTATTCAGACTTTTATTAGAGGATTCCACTAAACCATTCCCTTGGGGGTAATAGGATGTGGAATGAACAAGTTTAATGCCCATTGAATCACACATTTCCACCAATTCTTTTGCCCTGAATGTTGTTGCGTAATCTGTTATTAGCTTATGTGGGCAACCAAATCTGCTGAAAATATTTTCCGATAAGAATTTCATGACCACATTATGATCAGCCTTCCTTGTTGGGATTGCTTCAATCCATTTTGTAAAATAATCAGTGGAAACTAATATCCACCTGTGCTGGCCACTAGAATTTGGGTTGATTTCACCGATGAAATCCAAGCCCCACTTCTGAAAAGGTCCCTTTGCAATTATTGGCTTTAGGGGCAGGGATTTTAATTGCTGCTTACCTTCAAATCTTTAGCACTTGTCACAAGATTTAACAAAAATAAATGCATCAGAAAATAAAGAGGGCCAATAGTACCTAGCTCTAAGAATCTTATGGACTGTGGTTTTCCAGTAGTGATGTCCTCCACACATTCTGTCATGGAATTGCTGCATAACCTTTATTGACTGTTCTTTGTCCAGGCATCTTAAAAGTACCCCTGATGGATCCCTCAAGTAGAGCAAGCCATCATTGATGCAATATTTTGTTGCCTTGAGTTTTAACGTTCTTGCTTGCCTTTGAGAGAAATCTGAAGGGACTTCAAGCCTTAGAAGGAAATTGATTATTGCAGCATACCAACTACATGAAGCTAGGCTTTCAGACACTGACTGCTTATCCTCCGATTCGGCTGTTTCATGCTCTTCTATTTGACCATTTTTTGCCATAGTGAACAAGAAATCCATGTCTAAAGACCTGCAATTCTCCTCAGTGAACAATTTAGCAAGCCCTTGACCCCTTACCAGTTTGGTGGGCTTAAGCTCTATGTTGAATTCTATCATTTTTCAATCCATTTCGCTCTTTTTCCATCAGCATCAGGCTGCATTAATACATCCTTTATTGCAGCAGAAGGCACATATGCAACTATTTTGGAATGCAAGATGTATACTCGGAAAGAGTTCAAATATTTTACAAGAGCATAAGCCTACTTTTCAATAATATCGTACCTTAGCTCAACATCCCTTAAATTCTTGCTGAGAAAGACCACTGGATGCTCTTGACCTGCTTCATCTTGCTGCAACAGAACAGCTGCGATTATGTCCTTGGAGGCAAATGAAAACAACTGAAACTCCTTGCTATAGTCAGGGCTTATTAAAGTAGGAGCTTGCATAATAGCATTCTTGATGGAATCAAAAGATTTCGTTGCTGCATCAGTCCATCTTACCTCTGCTTCCTTTTGTCAACATGGAGGTTATATGCTTGACTAGCTCTGCAAAATTAGGAATGAACCTCCTTACAAAGTTGATTTTGCCTAGAAAAGATTGTATTTATTTCTTTGATCTAGGGAGAGCCAAGGCCTAAGTTGCTTTGACTCTTTCTAGGTCGATTCGAACACCTGCAACTGACACTACATGCCCTAGTAGTTTGCCTTCTTCCAAAGAGAATTGGGATTTTTTAGGATTGAGTGAAATCCCAAACCTTCTGCACTTCAAAAACACCTTTCTTAAATGTTGTAAATGATGATGATGGCTGCTGGAATAGACTGTTATTTCATCAAGGTAGATTAGCACAAATTTATCCTTTTCTCCCACAAAATCTATATCCATAGCGCGCTGAAAGGTGGCTCCAACATTCATCAGCCCAAATGGCATTTTAGCATACATGAACGTGCCCCAAGGCATGGTAAATGATGTCTTCTCTTGATCATATGAATGCACAGTGATTTGATTAAAGCCTGAAAATCTGTCTATAAAAGACATTACTTTGGCACCTGAGACTTGCTGCAACAAATGCTCCATTTTTGGCCGAGGATAATTATCCTTTTTGGAGCACTTATTTATATTCCTGAAATCAACACACAGTCTGATTTCTCCATTCTTCTTCCTCACAACAACCAGATTCGCCACCCATTTAGAATATCTGAGAGGCACTATTATCTTAGCAGCCAACAACGTTTTAATTTCTTTCTCCACTAGAGGAAGGAGCAAAGGATTCATTGGTCTCAGCTTCTGTTTGGAAGGAATAGTGTCCTTTTCAAGCGGAATTTTATGCTGAATTACATTTTTGTCATATGTTTTCAGATCGTTGTACTCCCAAGCGAAAACATCAGCGAACTGCCTCATTAACTTGCAATACTCTGCATTCTGATCAGCAGATAGATTAGCGGACAAATTTATGAATTTGGGTTGACCTAGGCTTCCTATATTATGCTTACACACAGCAGATTGATCTTCTTTATGGGCAGCTTTGTAAGGCACATCATTGTGATCAAATAATCGCTCAAGAGGAATTAGACCCTTAGGAATGTGGTTGCTAGGGAGCTGGACTATGCTATTCTTTCCAATCTTATCTCTAAGCTGGGACTTGGGAGCTTCTAGCAAAGCATCATTATTTTGGTAAATTTGCATTTCAGAGAACTCATCAATTACTTGAAGAAACCTATTTAACTCATCATCATCATCAAAAACCTTCCAATGGTGAACATTATCAGGCAAGGAGGGCCTATACTTCATTTGTACCTCATAAACTAGTTTGGGAGGCGACGGAGGTATAAATAGACTAGCTGAGATAGCAAGGGAGTCAGCAAGCTGATTTTGGGCTCTAGGAATATATGAGATGCAGAAAAAATCAAAAGAATCTCTGATTCTCCATACCTCATCTCTGTATGCTTTTAGCCTTGGGTGTTTTGATTGAAATGTTTTATTTACTTGCTGGATTATCATATCAGCATATCCAAACACCTTCAGATCCTTGATTCCTCTATCTTTTTCTGCATTAAGACCCAACAACAGTGCCTCATATTCTGTTATATTGTTGGTCACTTGAAAAACCAGCTTAAAAGACAGTTGAATGCTTTCTTTTTGGGGAGATACTAGCACTACCCCTGCTCCTGTTGTCTCCCTGGAACAGGCTTCATCAAAGAACATCTCCCAAATCTGTCCTTCTATATCATGCTCGGCCTAATCTGATTGCTTCCTGATCTGCAATGAGGCCTTTTGAGATTCTTCTATTTGAAGAATGCATGCACCAAAATCAGTTTCCACTTCATATATGGGATGGTTTGTAGGATTCTTCTAATCACTAATGATATATGCTAGTTGTGCTTCTCTATATAATCTCCTGCTTTCTCCTCCAAACACTGGGATAGTTGCATAAGATAGATCATTCTGTAATGTCCCACCTAAACTCTTAATCCATCCTCTGGACAGTAGCATGCCAAACTTGGGAGGCACATCTGCTACCATAATGTCCATCATCAAGCTTTTCATGGGCAGCTGGGTTAGGGTAACAGCCAGATCTTTAATCAATCCAAGACATTTCACCTCTTTTGAATCAAAGGAAAATAAATCATGATAGGGTCTAGTGATATCAAGGCCTAACTCTTCCATGACATCTTTAGGAATTAGATTATGGCTGGCCCCTGTGTCTAGCAGGCAATTGTGGAGGATTTCGTCGTGAATGGTCAATGAGACATAAAAATATGGAGAACTATTATTAGCAGGTTGAATCATGGGGCTAAGAACAACAATAGGCTTGTCATCTTGCAAATTAATTGAGTCAATGGAGGTTTGTTTGGTCTCTAGCTCAAGGGCTTCAATGATAAGATTTATAAATACTTCACTCTTTACGAGTTCTAACAGAGGCACAGATATTTTTAATTTCTGGACTTCTGCTTCAAAGCTGAAAGGGGAAGGTGACTTATCAGGACCTCTTACCTCTTGAGCTGGAGCTTTGAGGATGATTGGATCAGCTGCTGGTCTACTCTGCTTGATATTCTGGGAATTTGTTTGGACAACAGCTCTTCGTGCAACATTTTCTTTGACATTCTTTACATTTGACCTCAGATTATATCTCTTCTGGTCACCAGCTTGTAGAACAGCTCCTCTGTCCCACTCTTGACTATTTTTCTCTTGCAACAATGATTCTTCATATTCGGCCAATTTCAAAAATGCAGCACTGCCTTTATCTTCCATGCAGTGAATTTCATCCTCATCCTTTTCAAATTGCTCTTCATCCATGACTACACTTTGAAAGGGCACTTTAACTTTATGATCTTATTTAGTTTCTTCATACCTTTGCAGTATTTGCAACTGCTCATTTGCTCTTCTGAAAGGATTTTGATTTCTTGGAGAAAATGTGTTTTGATGCCTTGTTTTCCCTGAATTCTGATCTACTTTTAGCTTAGAAATTTCAACAGCCAATGATTCTATCATCTTGGTCATTTTATCTAATTTAGGTTCTGAGGTTGAGGCAGAGGAAAAGAAGCCTCGCTTCTCTGCCTTCTTCTGTCAGTTTGACTCTTTAGCTTGTCTGCTACCATAATATTTGATTCCACTTCTAGGGCTACAGCTTGCATATTAGCTAGAGTGGCACATCTTCTTTCCCTCAACAACAAGAAAAAATCAGAGTCAAAAGCATTGGCATATGTGAGTTTGGCAACTGTGGGAGTAGGCTTTGCCTCAGCTGGTATTTTACTATACATCCTATTAAATCTTGTATTAAAGTCAGGAAAAGATTCACCCTTTTCTCTTTTCAAGTTTCCAAACTCAGTATGATAATAGAGCAAGTCCTTTTTATCTCCCCATTGCTTCAAAAATGCATCATCTAATGCCTCAATATCTGTTATTGATCTCTGGGGTGATTCTCTAAACCATTTCCTAGCCTCTCCATCAAGGGTTTGGACAAAAATTCTCATCCATACATCATTCTCACTTATATCTAGATTATCAGCATAACTGTAAAAAACTTCAAGATGTTCATCAACTGTCACTCCCTCTGTTCCAGTAAATTTAGGCATATATTTTTGATATTCTCCCATAGGCATAAGATTTAGAGGTGTAGGCAATGCCAAAGGTCCATATCTAGCAGCAAAAATCCTCTCAATCCTAGTAGGTTCTTGTTGTCCTACCATATTTGGAATATACGGAGGAATGCTAACAGATGGAGCAATATGAAATAATGTGATGGATGGCAAAGATCTTTGGATATTTCAGACAGTATGGGAAACTTTGTTTGGACTTAGATTCAAAGGAGAACTAACTGCACAAGGGGCTGAATCAATCTCTGAATGAATTTCTCTATTAACAGCGTTGTGCTCTAAGAGTTCAAGCTGTGATTCTTCAGCTATAAACTCATTTTTCAGAGATGAATCAGAGTTTTTAGGCTTACCTGATCCTGATGTCCCTTTCTTTGATGATTTCTTTGATTTAACAACTCTTTCAGGGTCAAGCAACGGTTCATCTGGAGATTTCTGAGGATTCCTTCTTGTATGCCTCACAAACTAAGCCAGAACTTCCCCAGTGGAGTCGCGAAAGGATAGTGTTCCACCTATGGAGTCGCCAGACAGATGATTACAACCAAATTCTGTGTTCAAACCTTGTCTGTCATCAAAGCTTGAAACTATGTCATTCTCCCAGGGAAGCTTGAGCTCTGATTCTCCTCTCCCCGACAACGGTGCCAATTAATGTTATCACCCCAAGAAACTCACCTAGGTTGTATACTAGTGATGCTTAGGAACATTAAAAATTTAATAGTTTTATTGGATGAAATGATGGATGAATGGAAGATGTGCAACACCTTTAAGCTAGATAACCACTCCTACTATGATTTACCCCAGACATGGGTGAAGACCCCCAAACTACAAGGCTTTCAACCACCAACTACCCATAGCTTAAAATAAAAGTGATGATGGAAAAGACTAATTGCACCAGCAGATGCACAGGGCTCTGTGATGGCTAGCTGCAACCAGTTAGAAGGTCTGCAAGACTATTATTCAATAGATAGGAAGGACAACAGCTCCCTGGTATTAGAACAACAACAACCTGCAAGCACTTTTCCATGAACCACTAAATTTTGACATAGAGGTGGGATTATAGCCCCTCAAATGCCCAATATTCACAACACATCAATTAAATGCAAAGCAGGCATAGCCTAGAACATGTAAGAAGCGAAAAGCTAGCAGGTGATAGCAAAAGAAGCTTGTATTAGTGGAAATCAAGACCAGAAGCTATAGGTCTCATGGTATTTACAGTCTCCAAAAGTTAAAAGGCTACAATAAGCTCTCATTCATCAAAACACTCATCAATCTGATTACATCTGAGTTTTGAGTATATATAGTGTTACAATACAAAATATCTCTGTTAAGCAATGCGTGGAGGAGCTCATAAATCGCCACCAACCACATTTACATTTAGAAATGGGCCTCTGATAAAAATCTGACTGTGTTTTGAATAGATTTGTCTCTCTCTGGTGCTCTGCGGTCCTTCTTGGGTAGGTGGAATGAAATATGGGTGAAGCCCATAGCCATTGAATGCTTTGAATAGATCTGCGGTGTCCTGCTTCCTCCTCGGCCATACTGCTGATTAACTGCAGTCGCCGAACACTGAAATGGCTCCATCATGACTAATTAATGTTTATTAAATAGTGAAATACGGTTAAACTGCTCATTCCTACCCATAACTCTGAAACGCTGGTCGACCAAACTTCTACTCCACATGACATTTACTTGCTATAGGTCGGTTGTTGTTCGTCAACCGTTGATCCGCCTTCAAGAAATCGAATGGTTAAGGCGCATATTTGGAGCCCTTTCCTGACTGTCCTTTACGTCCCGCTAGAGAGGCTACTCTGGAACCGTACAGAGGACGCATGGCAATGGTCTATTATCGGGATTGCTTGTACGAAAACCACTTGCCGAGCAAAAAGCGGTCCGATAAGTTTGGCGGTTTTCCTTATAATTGGAGACACATAACACTGCTGTAAGCATGGGAAATTTTCTGTTAGCGGACCTGAATCATATATATATTATGTTTTAGAACCCTTTCAGATCCGAAAACCCATCATAATTGCACCATAACATATGTTAAAGCCCACCCCTTTAAAAACGCGGATAGCGACATCACCGTGGACTCGATCTGGCCCATCGGGTCGCAGACATAAAAGGTCCATGCTCAACTGAAAGTGCCGATAGCGATATGTCGATGTGATATTGGCGATTGCTCATCGATGATGTCTCTTGTTGCTGCCGCTTCCTCCTCCGACTTGCGATATGTCGACGCGATCTGGACCGTTGATCGACCAGATCTAACGAATGAGATTAAAGCGGATCCTTGAGCCTGTAATTTTCTTTTTACATGGTTTTTGGGGTATTTTTGCCTCCCGATAGTGTATTTCTGTCCTCCAAAGGGCTTTCCCCTTGCAACTTTTTTGATCGGTGAGCAACTTTTTGTCATAATTTGAGGATTTGAATCGCAAACATGGATCTTGGACATGATTATATGTATATTTGTAGCCTTTGAGAGCATTTTGAATTCATTTTTGATCTGTTTGCATAGCAAAGCTAACAGTGAGGGTCAGGTTAGGAAACGAGTGAAATGAAATGTAAGTGGAAGAGTGAGGAAAGTGGGGTAATGGCTCATGTGGGGTCCTCTTTAGGACAGTGAAGCAGACCATGTCCTTCCTTTAGCCTTAAAAATGTTAGCGCTGCACCTCAGGTCTAACAGAACCCACAAGCTACCCGTAAATAGTAGTTTCCACTACTTCCCTTGAAGTAGAATTCTCCTTCCTCTATTCACTAGCTAGAGGAGTCTCCATGGGTTTACTACTCTCCATGCAGAATCTCTTGTGTATCTCATTGGCATACTGGCCCTAAGATACAAGCAACTCCCCATATCCTTGCCATACCTCCATGCCAATAAAGTAATGCATGAGCTCCATGTCCTTCATCTCAAACTCTCTTGCAAGGTCATCCTTGCAATATTTAATGAGCTTCTCATCACCTGTCAGTATGAGATCATCTACATAAAGTACAATGATCAATAACTTACCATCCGCCACCATGTGATACAGGTTTTCATCTGCTTTGGTCTTTGTGAAGCCCAACCCAGTGAAGTAGCTATCTATCCTGGTGTACCAAGCATGGTGTGCTTTCTTGAGCCCATACAATGCTCGCTTGAGTCGACACACACGCAATTCAAGGTCCAAGGTTTCAAAGCCTTCAAGCTACTCTATGTACACCTTTTCGTCAATCATGTGATTGAGGAAGGTAGTCTTCACATCCATTTGATGGATCTTCCAACCCATCGGTGCTAATAGTGCCAAAATAGATTTGATTGACGAGTACCTTGCAATAGGATCAAAGGTATCATCATAGTCAATCCCATCTACTTGTGAGAAGCCACGAGCCAAAAATATGGCCTTATGCTTCTCCATACTACCATCTATAGCTTTCTTTACCTTTTAAATCCAACGGGGTCTCACAACTGACTTGTCTTCCGGTCTCGGGACGATCACATCAACCCAATATGCATTGTTTCCTAAAAGGAAGATGGCTCTGTCACAACACATGCACCCATAAGTTCCATGTATCCAGTGTACCTCTCTGGTGACCCCCTTTGTCAGCGCTGAGAAGAGGGTGCTCCCACATTCTCCCGTGCATCATCCAACAATCTGTCAACCTCTCTAGTGTGCTTCTTCCCTCTCTAGGAGAGTCTTCCTGAGTGGATGTCTCCACTCTGTGAATCTCTGCATGTATATTTTCTACATCAATTTGAGGCCCCTCAACCTTAGGAGCTAAAACCTCCCCATCTGCATGTAGCTAAAGCTCCCTCTCAAGGGATACTCCATGGTCTTCTCCTCATCGAACCTGATATCCCTGTGAACCACTGTCATTTGACTAGTCGCCATGTACACCCAATAGTTGTGGGGTGTATCAGTGTACCCCACAAAGATCCCAAACTCCGTTTTTGGCTCAAGCTTCTTCCATGCATCTTTGGTCACATGGAAATAAACCGATGACCCAAAAATCCTGAAGTGACCAAGATCTAGCCTCTTACCGGAATACACCTCCTCTGGTGTCTTCATCTCAAGTTTCCGATGTGGGCTACAGTTTTGAACATAAACTATTGTGTTTCATGCCTCAGCCCACAAGTGTAGTGGTAGACCCTAATCATGCAACATCTCCCTTTATGGCCATACTATGCTCCTTTTCTTCCTCTTGAAAACCCCATTCTGTTGAGAGTTATTGGGTGCCATCAACTCTTGTTTAATCCCTTCTGCTGCACAAAAGTTCTTAGACTCATTGAAGACATACTAACCACCATTATCACTCCATAGAACTTTAACCTTCTTGCCAGACTCTTTCTCTACCTATTCTTTGAACTCACAAAACTTTGTAAATGTTTGATCCTTTCTCTACATAAAAAATACCCATCATTTATGAGAATAGTCATCAAAAAATATAACATAATACCTGTGTTTGGCCATGGATGTTGTCGAGAACAGTCCACACACATCTAAATGGATTCTCTCCATAATAGAATTTGCTCAACTGTCTCTGTCTCCAAAGGAAGAATTGGTGTATTTTCCCAAAGTAAAAACCTTGCATGTATCAACTTGATCAAGCATACCTTTGGGAAGACTAGTGGAGATTTGTTGTAATATCTTCAAAACCCCATAATGCAAGTGGCCAATCGCCTATACCAAAATTCATCGATGTCTCGGCTCAACATATTTTCCAGTTTTGAACTCAAAGAAGAAAAATCCTCTACTTGTATGTTAGAGAGATTCTGAACTCGAACCCTTATCTTCTTTACTTGACCCATGTATATGTGTTGAAGGAATGCCTTTCCTTTCGAAAAGATCACATCATAGGCTCTATCCTCAAGAATGGCAACGAATACCATGTTCTTCGTCAGTCTGGGTACATGCATAACATTCTTCATGGTGAGTGGAGCTGCATGATCGCTCTGAAAAGTAATAGTGGCCACACCAGTAACACTATACTTACCGTCATCACCCATCTCGATATGCATCTTGAGATGTTTCTTCTCTAGTTCATTGAATAACTCTTTTTTTCCAGTCATGTGTAATGAAGCTCCACTATCTAAGTACTAGAAACTCCCCATCATTAAAGACACCATGCATGCAATGAGGGAAAAGTCCAATCTGAATTCGGAGGCCAAAATCTTAGTTGCCGCTCCTCCTGAGGACTTCTCCTTTGAATTTTTCAATGGATAATTTGTAGCAAAGTGTCCCATCTTGTGACAATGAAAGGATTTAACTTTCATCATATCCTTCTTATCTCCACGATAAGAATCTGATTTAGAATGGAAAATTCTACCTTTAACCCTCCTCACCTTAATTTCTAATGCACCATTCTCTCCATCATCAGTCTTTGATGAAGAACCATCCTTGGTGTTCCTCCTAATCTCATCCTACATCAAATTCCACCATAGTCGTTCCCAATCTAGCAACTTCTCTTGACCATTGACAAAGTGTTGATAACTATGTTAACTCTTTGGGAGTCCAAGAAGAGAAACTCTCACCATATTCTCCTTGACTACCGCGATTCCAACACTTTCCAGTTCATCCCAACATTGAGTGAACTTGGTCAAGTACTTTGGAATATTCTCGCCTTTCTCCATCTTGATTTTATGAAGTTTATCCTTCAGTGCCAACTTCCTTTGATCATTGCTATTCTCATAGAAGTTCGTCAATGTTTTCCACATAGCATGCAAGGTTTCCTTTCTATGGAGACTCAAGACAATATGATCTCAAAATCCCTCAAGGATTATCCACCTTGCCTTTGCCACACACTTCTTCCACTTTGCCAAGTTCTATTGATCAGTAGTTGTTGGCTTAGGAATTTCTTGTTCAACAAATTCCTTCAAGCCATTGTCCTCTAGCACAATCTCCACCATGTCCCTCCAGGATATGAAATTCAAGCTGCTTTCCAAGGCTTACGCAAGCCTCAACCCATGGAATGTTATCTGTCGATCCTAAAGTATGTATTGCAAATTCGACTTTCACCTATAACCCAAAAACTCAAAACTTCAAAATCTCCTCTAGAGAGATGACTTCAAATCATTCAGCCAATTTTGTTTTTCAATTTCGGTATCTTTTCCCAAGGTATCGAGATATGCAATTTTTTTCTAAAACTTTTGCACATAAATTCTCATATCTTCTCTGCAAACTCTCAGCCCAAAAAACAATCTTGCTCCGATACCATGTAAAAAATCCTATAGGTTCACAAGCTAATGCAATTTGCTAGAGCAAGAGACAATAATCTACTTCTGCTCTTTACATCAGAAGCCCATAAACATCGAGCAAACAATAATCAATAGAGGAAGAGAATCAAAGGCACATAACACAATAAATATTCGGGGAAAGCCACAGCTCAAATCTCCACTATCTAGCTTGTATGAATCCATAAAATCAATGAAATTACAATGCTTGTTCTCTCTAGAACAATCCTAGCACTCAACAAATTCAATCTCCAACTCATAAGAAAGCTTAAGGCCAAAGCTTAGCCTTTTCACAAGCTCTCCAAGTCTCTATTCCAATGTGTAATTCCTATGGAGAATAACTTGTATTTAAAGGGAAATAAAGCCTCTAAAAATAGCGCAATCCCTCAAGGATCAGTTCCTAATTGCATGCACTATCAGTGCAACATGGAAAAATCTAAAAAAAATAGTACATTGTCCCTAGACTCTAGTCTCAACTGGGTTTTTCTCATAATCAACATGCATGAGTTTCTGATGACTAAATATTCAGTTAACTAGAGTAGCATTGGTGGAGTTCATTAATGTCACCACTGACTGTTAACTCACTATTAGTTCTCTCAATCAATTTGAGAACTAATTTAATTGAACTCACTCATGAAACCGAGTCTTCTATTTTACAACTAACAATTAACTCACTCTGGACTCCTACAAATTAGGGAGAACATATACATGACTTCCAAAAGATTTCCAACTCGAATTTTCTAAGCTAAGTAAGTTTAATAAACTTAATTTTATTATTTTAAGTTGCTATGAGAATAGAATTTGAATTTAATTCTCAGTTTAATTCAAGGACAAATTAAACTGGAATTTCTTGTTGTCATTTCTCAACATCCACCCCCCAAGAGCTCAAATACTTATACAATGAGTGCCATGGTGGAGTTTATTTTTGTCCATAAGTGAAGTGTACATTCAATGGAGACCTTTCAAATTCTAATAAGTAGACTTCCATCCAATTTTCCATGAATAAGAATTGGCATGGTTGAAGAAGACATTAAACATTTTTGTGATTTTGAGTATCCAGAGATGGAAATTAAAAAATTGAATGATGTGCAAGTTAAATTTGAAAAATTATACGTTCAACATACAAACCAAGAAAGTGTTCATTGCATCCCCAACCTCGACAATTGGGTAAGTGAAGTGATATAGTTTACTAAAACAAGGGATCAAGATTTCATGTCCACCTTCCAGACCTTAGCTATCAAGTGCATAATACATTACTCTCGGACACATTCATGTGGATCAAATTTCTCTCGCAGGTTTTGAATGTAATTTGATTTCATGGTTCACATAATACTTCATAACATGACTTTCGCTAATTTACCTTCCTCCATGGTTTTAGCTAAATGTCAATTATCTTTTGCTTTGTTAAAAGAACACTATTTAGCTATTGTTAGAATAATTTTAGGCATAAAGATAGTTAGAAGTTTAGACTAGTAATTACATTGTTAAAAATATTCAACATACTTTTAATACAATTGGAAGAAGTAGTGATTCAAAAGATAATAACATGACTTGTTGTGTAATATTAAAATCTATTATGTTTAGACACTAGTAATTACATTGTTAGAAATATTCAACATACTTTTAATACAATTGGAAGAAGTACTAATTCAAAAGATAATAACATGACTTGTTGTGTAATATTAGAATCTATTATAAACAAGTACACAAGGTAACATCATTTGATATGATGCACATCTCATAGTTTTAAAGTAAATATAAAAATTGTCCAAAAGTATTATATTATAAGAGAAAAAGTTGATAGTCAAGGGAAAGAAAATTATTGGGCCTTTATTTGTAGGTTTTGTTCTTCAAACATTGCATAAAAATACTATACATTTATCTAAGAAAAAGGAAGTGATAAAGTTGAGAAAATGTTGTAGCAACGAGCAACCCCATGTTAATAACTTCATTGACATCATTCAAATAGAACTTTATAAGAGATTCACAAAAGTTCACATGAAATTGAACCCGTGCCAAATATATTTTTAGAAATTAAATACTTGGTATGTTAGAATACATATAGATCATAACACATGTTTTTGTAGATACCAAGTATAATTTGATTATTTTTATGACACATATGTACACATATATAATGTCTTGCATCCTAACATTGTGTAGGATTTCTTATCCATACCACTGTCATTTCATCAAGAAAATTTATTCATAGCATGTTGTGTCCAAGGCCCAATGGACAAAACTTTTATGCAAAATCTTGTTTACATGGGGCATACTCTAGGTATAGTGTATTTTCGGTATTGATTCATTGCATTCATGAAAATGAGAAACATGAATTTGGGATGATGATAGTAAATATGTAGAACTTGAAATTTGTTACCTATGAACTAGATAGTGAGAAAGAAAGAAAACGGATTGCATTGATGAATTCCTATGTAAGTTAAGGTAGGATTTTTCTTACTACACCTTCATTTTCAAGATATATTTTTCCTTATGACCTTATTTTTGTGCCATTGGTTATGAGTATGTGCTTTCATGAAGGAATATTTTATAAAACCTAAAGCACATATTCAACATGTGCATGTAGCATGATGGAAAAATGAACAATTTAGAATATACAGATATAGATTTCCCTTTGGAGCTATATTATCAGTTGTAGATTTTTATAAGAACTACACCATTCAGCCAATGGTTGAGATTTAGAGCTAATATTGTCATTCTTATCAAGTTGTATTGATGGTACATATGACATATAAGCATGGGGCAAATAGCAACAATGGCAAGATGATAATAATGAATGAGACAAACTTATACATAAGTGATGATAGGCTCCATCACCTACATTATGTGCAAAATTTCTTTCAAATTTTATGTTATTACTTAAAATACATAAATATACAGATGGATCAACATTAGATTTGGTCATATGGTTGTCCAGGTAAGTTAAAAAAATATTGTTTGTTTCAATGGTTAATTATATTGCACAAAACATACAATGTGTCCCATATTTGGTACTAGTTTGAGACTGGGCATGGGAAACATGGGCATGGTGTTGGTGTGACATGCATCGAAACTACACTATGAATGGAGCATGTGGGATATGCATTAAAACTACAATATGATGAGAGGAGATGAAATTACCAAGAAATCTTCATATCCAAGATCCAAAATCTATAGTCCAATGGTGCTTTATAGTAATATCACATGGAGAAAATGAGAAACAAACATGAACAAGGATGGGTCATGGGCAAAGAAATTTTGGGGAAGTGTTCATTGTAACATAGTATAATCAACTCATGCATTTCACTGAATTCATAGCTCATAAAACTAGTTGTTCGAAATATGGGCATGAAAACTAGCTTCCTTTTGTGGAGTGTGTAGTAGTTGTGAATGGGATGATTGTGAATCAATATATTGGGTCAATGAATGGGATCATGTATCACTTAACCTAGGCCCACGTGTAGTTGTTCAAAAAATCATGTTGGAGGAGGGAGAATTAGATATTTCAATCGGCTATGACCATATCTCTAATCTTATACAACCAAGGTCAAATATCTCACATTCTATCTCACATCCATTTTTTTATTTAACTCTGTTATCAAAATCCTATACATTTGGAATTGAATGTAGATTGCAATTTTGCAGGACATATATACGCAGTTGTTTCCTTAAAATACAATGAATGGTGGAAATATTCTTGGTTGGAAAAATGTATATTAGGGAAGAAAACCCTCAATACATCATTGAATGATGATCAAACCAATGAATTTCCAATTGGCATGATGTATATTAAAACTTAATATATTACACTAGAAGGAAATTCAATAAAGGCCAATGGTTACACAATAATCGAATATAGACATTTCTCAGTGATAATGTACTATTGTGATGTAATAGCCCTCGCTAAAAATTCATGTAAAAATATATAAGACGACGGTCATGGGACACATATTCCAAGCTTAATGTTAGGAAAACATCCTAGTGGGTGTTATTTTAGATATTATGGCTAAGGAAATTGGCAAAGGCAAAGGTATTAAAAAGGGAAAAAGGGATTTTTGGCACTTTTATTTATGAAAATAATGGAAATTAGGAGAAAAGGAAGGTGAAAGGTCACAGTTGGCATGTGAGTAGAAAATTGAAGGAAAATAATGGAAAAAGAAAAAAAAAAGAGTCGTCATTACTAAAAAGGCTTTTGATGATCAGTGAGCAGGCTTGGTTAGTGTAAGCTTGGTGAGTTCAGTTTTGAAGCTCTCTCTCTATTCTCTCTCTCATACTCTTGGATACTTAGAGTTTTCTTGGAGCACTCTTGGAGGGTCGCATAATTGGAGTATTAGAGAAAAAAGGCAAAGGAAGAGCGGGAAAATTCAAGGGGACATCGGGATCAACAACTACAACAAGTTTTGATTGCATGTACCGAATTGTATGTATGTTTTCCTCACTAGTTTTGGCATGCATGAAACATGCATGTGGTTTCTTGGTTATGGTCTATCACTGGCATAGAGGATTCCCTGGATTGACAATGGATTTTCCTAGCCTTGCCATTTCCTAGATAGCCATGTTGTGGGTTTATTTCTTAGTTTTTCTGGTTGGTTCTCATGTTTCCTTTAGCTTGGGTTGAGTTATTATTCCTAGAGCCTTGATTGGACAAACACTCTGGAGCTTTGTAATAGTTGGGTTGAGTTACTATTCCCATAGCCTTGGTTGGACAAATTCCCTCAAGCCCTTGGTGGATTGAGTTACTAGTATTGAAGCCTTGGTTGGACAAACACTATGGAGCCCGACGAGAGTTATGGGTTGAGTTACTAGTCCTGGAGCCTTAGTTGGAACAAATTTTCTAGGGCCCTGGATGGCTAAGATAGAGATCAAACTGATGATAGTTTTATGATGTCTGACTGTGAGGTGGAATCACTATTTTATGGGTTGAGGTGGTTGGCCTCTAGAAGCCATTGATGGTTTTGGATTGATGTGTTCGATGAGATCCCACATTCATGGTTGGAGTATGGCACGAGGGTGAATTGTTGAAGAGAGATTTGGCTCAACCATTCTACAGTCAGGTGGAATGTGGAAGTCCCATTGTGGGTTTGGATTTTGGATCATCAATATGAGGTTATTTCTCCTTGTTATCTCATGAGGATTATATTGGTTTATATGTGGATTATGTGGCTATTGTTTCCTTGGAATTTATGTTGTTATTATGCTGGTTATGAATATATATTATGACAGTGGCTATGTATGGCTCTCAACGTGTTTCTACTTGTATATGAATGAAAAATGTATCTATGGCCTAATGGATTAAACTGCAGCTAAAGTGACAAGGAAACAATGCCTCATAGAAAATATCAAATAAGTATGAGACCCCTATGCTCATGATCCAAGTGGATATCAGTGGCCACCTTCCTATTCCACTCGGACCCTCACTAGTGTTCTTTCAATTTTTTTTCAGTTTCCTTAGTTGTAGCACAATTTACTATTTTTTCCAGTTTTTCAGGTCTTGAACTTTTGGAGCCATTTTATGGCCCTAAACAATTTTTTTTTGGAAAAATCCCAACCAAGGCATTTTTCCAAAAAAACTTTGTTTAGGGCCTCAAAACGGCTTCAGAATTTCAAGACCCAAAAAAATGCCAAAAGTAGTAAACTGTGCTACAATTAAGGAAATTGAAAAAACTAAAATAATAATGGTGAGGGAACAAGTGGAATAGCTGGGTGGCTGCCAGTATCCACCTAGATTGGTCCTCCCCCCTTAGGAAGCAATGGTCTCCATTGTGTTGAGTTCCTCCATGAGATGAGAAAACTTTCGCTAAACTTGGTGTTGGCATTAAGACACAGGTTGGCACTATGGAATAGGTGTTGTCCTTGATTGCAACTCACTCAAATGGTAGATCACAGCTCAGGCACTTAGAATGGAAGAAAATAAGGTATACACAAGTTCCTCTTAGCAAAGTCTCGTATACACACGGGATCACGGATCAAAAGGCGCCTATGCGTATGCACACACTTTCATGCAAAGAAAAGCGCGTACATGTGGGAAAATTTATGTTTGGTACTTGGTAATTAGTCTGACATATTTGAACCTATGGTTTTGGTCCTTGTTATTGCATCCAAAGTGTTGAACCCAAGTATTGGGTCCTCTTTCCAATGCCACCAGTATGACCCCAATTGGATTCTCCAATGAAGAGTTATGCCAAATCTCCCACAGTGACTTGATTATAGACTAATTCAGTAGAGTGAACTTGTATGACATGCCACGTGTCCCTATTTTGACCTTTGGCTCTGAACAATATATACAAGAAACTACAGTCCGTCATCTTTCTGTACCTTCTTACGAAATTTCAATTTGATGCTTAGAGAGAAAGTTATGACGATTTTCCCCAGGTCACCTGTTTTAAATGTAATTCAGGATTCTGCCAAAGGACCAACTTCCTCAGTTCATATCTCCGAAAATATAGTGAAAAAAGCTCTGAAATTCGGACCTGAGATTTAGTACGATGTCTTCTCACATAAGTTTTTTTTTAGCTTCTGAAACGTCGCAGACAAAACGTTATAGTGCAAATGCCACGATGACCTGTTTGGAGTAGTGAAACCTTAGAATCCAAAGCTCTGATACCAAATGTTATGAAACCAACTCAAGAAAAGATAGAAAAGATAGATAAAAGCCTTAGAATTCAGCCTCTTCGAGGGGGAAACCTCCTTTACATTACATAAATGAATAATTCTTGGATGATTCAAATGA
>APFE031709632.1:313660-358314 GCA_000404065.3 Pinus taeda | reverse complement strand
CAGTGAGGGTGCCTGTGCACACGAGTTGGCAAACTGGAAAATTGGCTAGGTGTGGATTGTGGAGGTGACCACCGTGCAAGGTGTGCACGAGGTGGGCAGCTCGTGGCAAAGACACGAAGTTGAAATTTTGTCTAAGTATGAAACTTGGGGTTTCCAAGGTAATACTTGTATTTTTATGAAAAGTGAAAATATATTTAAATCGGGCAGACTCATGTTCAGGGAGTTGCCCCTCCCTTTATACTGTTGCAATTGTGTTATATATGTGTAATTGTTGTGGATAATGAATGTGTATGGGTGTTCATTAGTATAAAGGCTAATCTAAATACTTGTTAAAGAAAAATAAACTAAGTATCGAATGTTAAGGCGTAGTCCATGAACATAAGTATTGGTGAAAAAAAAGTGTTCGGTGGTGTTGCACCTCGCTATAAGCGGTTGAAAGACTACCGCAGGTGTAGGGGCGTGACAAGGTAGGACGGGTAGGGACTCTTGCCCTCAAGTGCTTTGGGAAAAGTGGAGACTTAAAAAAAAAGTAAGATTTTAATGCAAATTAGCCAAGCTTTTGTTGTACATGTGTTTTTCACTTTTTCTCACCTTCTTCTCAGCCTACTATTATAAGACTATTATACCCATTGTCAGCCTACTATTATAAGACTATTATACACACTGTCATGGTTTTATGTTAATCAATAAAATGTTTTAAAATGTTTTGAGTTCTTATTTGGCCGTTTTGAAATGTTTTGAGTTCTTATTTGGTCGTTTTATGTTAACCAATGAAATGTTTTGAAAAGTTTTGAGTTCTTATTTGGCCTCGACCTCTGGCCTCTTCCAGAGGTGGAGGCCAGAGGTCGACGACCATGAAACTTTGGCTTAAAATGAGATTTAAAACTTTAGCTTAAAATGAGATTTGTTTTGAAATGTTTTTGTTATTCCCTCCATCTTTCTCCCCATCCAATTCCATCTCTTTCTCTCTCCCTCTTTACTTTTCTTTATCCCCCCTCTCCCCTCCCCGTCTCTCTCTGTCTCTCTCTCTCTCTCTCTATGCCCTCCAACTTTGTCACTATCTTCTTCCCTCTCTCCTTCTCTCCCTCCCTTTCTCCCCCCTCATTCTCACTCTCTCTCCCCCCTCAATCCATATGATCGAGAATTGCCACTCTATGTAATCAATGATATATGTAAGGTCCAATATATTTTACATTTTAATTTTTATTATGAAATGAGCTATGGTTTTTGGGCATGTGGTATTGATAAGCCAAGGTATTTGCCCATGGTATTGTAACAAAACATATTTACAAGTTAATAATATCCATGGTAAAGTGGGGTAATATCCATGATTAAGAATATTTTTATGTTGTAAGTTTATTGTAAGTATAAATTTTTTATGTGAACTTATTAATTAAATTTAAATATGCTTTGGAATCATTATTAGTGTCAAAAGGACTCGATCTGTCTGTTGATCATTATTAGTTTAGCATTGACCAATGTAAATTATAATGTTTAACTTTGAAAAATAAATATTTATTTTTCAATAGTATAAAAAAAAAACTATTTTTCAAACATTTGATTGCACCATAACTTGAAGGTCTTATTGTAGCCTTTGCATAATATAATGTCACGTGGATAAAATTCCTTACATATTTTATGCTATAATTTATGGATATGGTTGTAATATTCAGGCATGATTTTTAGATATTTGTGTGGTGATGATTCTTAAGTTTTGCAGGAAAATCATCCAAAAATAAAATCCTTGAAAATAGATTATACTTAGGTAAATAATAGATTTACCATCAATTACTTCCCACCATAATTCAAGAAAATTTTTACATAAAAAATGGATATGAATTAGATGTAAATAAATATACTTACCAAGTATTACTTCCCACCATTATTTATGTTTTCCTAATCACTTATGTAAGAGTAAAACTATAAATGTGTAGACTTATTAGTAGTGACTACCCACCAAAATTTAGGGCATGACCAAGAAATTTACTTATCCACTTCACATCTCAATTTATTAGTTCCTTCAAATGCAACGCTATAAGATAATTTGTCTATCTACCACTATTAACTTAGCATTGACAACAAACTGAATTAAAAACAAAAATCCTGAGAAATAAATATGAATCTATAATAGTTATATTAATTTTCAGTATATTAAAAAAATATATTATTTTAAAATGTATAAATAATTTAACATGAAAACTTTTATTATATTTAGATTATATAAATTTCCCGTTCCAAATTTGGTGAATCAAATAATTTTTTATAAATTTTTAATATTATTAAAATAGATGATACTAATTTTTTAATAAAACAATAATTTTATTATTAATTTAAACTTTTGAAACCATCTTTATTACTTTTATACTTTTAGATTATATAACTTACTTCCCTAATATAAATTCACAATTATACCTAATTCTTTTATCTTAAAAAAAATCTATGGCTCGAAACATGGACAATATTAATAAAATCTTAATATTGGACATAATTTAAATCTTAATATTTTTAAATTTATTTTAGAATTTTTATTTTCAAAGTTTTGAGTTTATTTTTTTAATTTGTCATTTTCTTTTTAAGAAATTCTTAATATAATAAAAATGTGCATTTTGAATAACTTAACCGTATTAATTTTCTTTCGGTTAAAAATCCTATAACATAAAAACATGCACTATTTGATTATGTTTGAAATTGCACAAAATCCTTATGAATATTATTCCTCTACATTTGAGGAAAAACTTTCAAATATTATTAAAAATTTAATAGGAATAAAAAACTTTAAACTTGAGCAAAACCTTCAAAAACTCGAATCATGATACATACTTTTCTCAAACAAAATCATATGTAAATCCTTTCTCGTACCAGATGAGCACAGTGGCCTCCTCCTGCAGCACAATTCATTAGTCACGTGCTGTATATCAATGCAACTTGTATTTGTTGGAGATGGACTAGTATAGCATCTTTCTGTCTTTTTCATATAAAATAGCCCCTCATTATCATGGACAGTAGTGGCTGGGGACCATGCCATTGCAGGTTATCTTCCACTTGCACTCCATAATTATTCAACTGACTGGGTGGGCCCACCCCTTACCCACTGAGATGCTCCTTTTCCTCAACTAATAACACATTTTCATTGCATGTGCGGAATATGGGTTTGCATCGCAGAGATCACAAAGTTCAAATACTGCTTCTCCTCTCTTTTGTGCAACCATTCTCACTTTCTTTCATTCATTCTCTGTGAACTTCAGCATCTGTAGCCTTCTTCCTTCACCGAGTAATTCATTGAATTCAGTCCATAAAGCATTCAGCATCAGCTATGCCTACTCCTACTCATTCCAGGAGGAACATCCCCAAAAGAGGGCAGGTGAAGGCAGCCATTGCCTCTTCCGTTGCCCATTCCATCAGATCGCTGTTAAGACCCACTAAATCCTTCAACTATTCTATGGCTTCCGCTTCCGCTTCCTCTTCCTCTTCCTCTTCTCCAGCGACTGCAGATCGTTTCTGGGTACAATGATTGAGGTTGCAGAACAAGATGGACTTATCTCTACAATGTGAATGTTCCCCAATTACCAGTGCAGTGATTCAGAAGTTAAGAACAGAATCGAATCCTTAGATCTGAAGTATAAATCATTTGCTCACTTGCCTTATCCTGTTTCTCGGATTTGGAGCCGTGCAACACCAATAGAGTTAGCTCTGTACAGATTACCTACATATGAAGAGGGGGATTTTTCTTTCTGCTATAGCTTTTCCAACCAGTGGAACTGCAAATCTGTAAATACAAAAGTTTGTTGATTTCATCTTTTGAGTGGAAAGAAAGGGCATTTTGATATTAATTTCCTTAGCTGGTCTCTTTGAGAGATTTGTACATTTCCCAATGATCAAATGTTATGGAAAGAAAATGCATTTTTGATATTAATCTCCTGGGCTTTTCTCTTTGAGAGATTTGTACATTTGCCAATGATCAAATGTTTTATTTCAATGGTAATGTTATTTATCAACGCTCCTCAGTGGTTTGTTTCTTTTCCAGCTCTGTTCTGCACACATTTTATTGCAAAATGGAAACATGCCCTACAGTTTCATGATTTCATAGGAAGTCCAACTTTATAGGGTTAATTTATATAGTAATTTGTATGTATTGGTAGAATGTGCAAAGGTGAAGATGTGAGAACGATGTTGGGCTTTTTTATACAAGTTTGGTGATTGCAAATTAAGTTTTATAAATATATTTATAGGTTTTTGTTTTTTTCTTTATTTTTTTCTATCAATACATTTGGGAATATTTGTATCAGGCAAATATAGAAGGAATCACTTCATGTCAGCTTAATCACAAAACCTTACTCAAAGTGGTGAGAGGATTGACTCCAGTAACTTCTCAATAGCAAAAGTGATTTAACAACAATCAATTAAACTAACCGTCTAGATTAAATATACTTGCAAGTTGTAACTCTTTTGGCAATATTTTATTGAGCAGTGTTTGCACTCTTTTATAGTGAACTTCACAAAACATGAAGGATCACAAAATAGTTAAGAAATTCTGTTGAGCAAACTTGGCTTTCCATGTACTTTTATTTTGGGCATTGAAATCTTTGAGAGTGCATTTCCTTACCATTTTTGAAATTTTTGAGAGTTTTCGTTTCTTTCTCCCATTTTGTCATTGTCTTTGTTTTGAAAGTGATTCTTTATGATAGTTCCAATAAAATGTTAATAATTGTGTGAGAAATATTTTGTTACCAATTTTATCAAAATGCTTAAAATAAATAAAGAAATAACTAGCACAACCATATATGTAAATGCATAAGCTTATAGGCCTATATAAATTCAGGGTTATTAAGATTTATAATTTTAAGATTTATAATCAACCTTTAATGAATATAATTAGATTTATATTGTTATGGATATGAAAATATTGATATATGATAACAAAATGATATTGTAATAATTATTATATTAATATTACTCATATAACAGAATGAATGGCTACTGTAAAATTGAGAAATTGATTTATAATAAACTTTTAATTAATATAATTAGATTTATATTGTTATGGATATGAAAATATTGATATATGATAACAAAATGACATTGTAATAATTATTACATTAACATTACTCATATAACATAATGAATGATTACTGTAAAATAAAGAAAATGAAACTCATTAATATATATCTAATGAGAATTGCTAATATAATTGTGCTTTTTAATATAAATTCAATACAATTTGTAATTTTTTAGAAAAGTTATTGAAATTAACCTAGATTGTGCAATATTGGTGAAAACTTATTAATATATATGTATATCAAATTACTAATATAATTGTGCTTTTTAATATAAATTCAACCCAATCTATAATTTTTTATTTTTTCTATTAAAATTAATCGAAATGATATCATATTAGTAAATATTTAATTACACACTCTAAAGTAATCGAATTTAAAAGATAGAAAATAACAATGAAAAATAATAATATATATTTTATAAAACAATAATATATTTATAAAAATAAAAGAGAATAACACTGAAATAATTAATAGCCGGCACCTAAAGATCAAAGATTTCATTTTAACTAAATTTTGAAAACGCTGGGAATCCTTCTTACCTACTTTACTCATGAACGTTTGACGGATGGAGAGTTGCTTGCTGACACATGATGCCTACCTCATGATGGCTACCTTATTTATGAACATTTGACGGGTGAAGAGTTTATTTTGAAACGTGAATGTGATTATAAACGCGTGTACCCTTTGTAACTACAAAGCACTCACAGTTTACCAAACTTGCACTCACAGTCTACCAAACTAACAACGATGTCAGTAATGAATCGATTACCCTCGCCACTAACACGTCACCCATCCACTTAAATATTTATTAAAATATTCATTAAAGTGTTTGTAACAGGTCAGAGACAACCTTTCAACAACCCTCATTGAAATCAGAGCCGCCAATTAGGTTAAACGAGGAAGAATATCCGGCTAACATTTAATTTTGTGCGTCTGTTCACTGGAAAGGACAAAAAAAATCCGAAAACCCACATTCAAAGGTTGAAATAGGTACGTTTATTAGCGTAACAAGTGTTATATACAAGACATCAATTAAATGGGGACGTATTATATGCTCTCATACATTCCATGGTCGATGTTATGATGTGAATGAATATTTCATGTATATTCTATGGTCGACGTTATGACGTGAATGAATATTTCATGTATATTCTATATCTGATAATATAATATTATGCTTTTTTCTTCCGGCAAAAGAAATATAAATCATTAATAACGTTTACTTTATTATGGAACGAGTATATTTAAAAATAATATAAACAAAATAAAGGGGCTACTCTCGTAACGGTAGTCTTTGTTGGGGTTGAGAAACTCGCCATAATCCGCATAAGTGCACAATTACAACACTCAAGATCGATCATCAACAGTGGTTCACATAGGTGTCCATCTGTCTCAACAATGCTTTGCATGGATATCGATTAACCGTGCTCTGCCTGGATGTTGACGTGTCAATCCTTTAATACAATGGATACATCATAATGTCAATCTTTCGTAGGAGTCCTTAGAGTAATAAAAGGGTGGTGTGATATGTTATAATCCCAATCTTTCATAAGAATCCGTGAAGTGACAAGATGGCAGTGGTTTCTTTTTCAAGAGCTTTCAATGGATCTTTCGAATAAGTAAGAGAATTAAAAAATCAATGTTGATTTTTTATAATTAAAATTCAATATGCTCTTGAACTCCATAAAAAACCATCTATTTTTATGTCTTTCATTATGAACATCAAGTTCAACATCTTATATCATGTATTTCAGAATTAATGACTTATGAATAACAAGTTCAACGTCTTATATTATGTATTTCAGAATAAACGAATTATAAATAACAACTTCAGTGTCTTATATCATGTATTTCAGAATGAATAATTAATTCAGTGATTATATTGTGTATTTCATAATGACCAACCAAGTTCAACGTCTTATATCGTGTATTGTATTTCAGAATGAAGAACTAATTCAATAACTATATCTTGCATTGACATAAACTAAAATGAGAAAAGTCAGTGTTTACTTACCTTGGATTTGGGTGTTTACTGATTTCTAAATTTCAAAAGAAATCAATGTTTTCTTATTCATGGTTATACAGCCACTGCTTTGCCAACAATAGACAAGACATATTTATTAAAAAATAAAAAAAATTACTTCCCTTACGATTTCAGCATTGTACTCTAACCAATACAATTCGTTTAAAAACAAATTTGCAAAAATAATTTAAAAACAATTTTGACCGACATCTTTTTATTACAAAATAAAAAATTACTCTTATGATTTCACTATTGTACTATGAGTAATACAAATCATTTAAAAATAATCTCAGCAAAATTTCGGCAAGTATGCCATCTGCAACGTTCGGGCCTACAATTTATTTACGGCCTTTGCTTAGTCTCTTAAGAAGGATGTTCTAGTTTATATGTAGGATGGATGTTCTGGTTTATACGTATTCTTATGCATGTTATCCATCTGTCACTATGCAGACTTGATGAATCAACACTTGGAATTCTTGTTGGATGAAACCTACCCGGGATCCTTTGTTCTGTGTGAAATCCCAAAAGCGGGGCTGTCTATCTGTCATTCTTTCTCGAGTGCATTTCTTTCATTTCCTGGCTAGATAGATCTGTTAGCGGTAGCTAGGGGCACAAGAGTGTACTAGTTGATTTCTGTGAGACAGAAGCAGGTACATGGGAGACAGGGGGAAAATCTGAAGCTCACGACAAAAAAAATAAAATACTTACATGACCTAGTACTTCTCGTGCTTGGTTGAGAATTGGATTGGAACTGACTTGATTGGATTCACTATCACAATTGGTCAGTTTGGAATATTGAAAGCTCATGTGCAAGCAAGACACACTAATAACTGTAAATTCCCCTACTGCTTAAAATAAAGAAAATGTTCCCTACGGTTACCTCGTTTATGCCTTTGCTCCTAAGAAGTCGTATGATTTTCGATTTTCCACCACTAAGTTGCCTAGATGACGCATTCTTGAGTATGGTATATATCCATCAGCTTGAAATATGATCCCTTATAGCAGAAGGATTATTTTCAAGAGGCAACTGAGATTTTCAGAGATTTGGCTTCTTCTCATAGCCATATAATGCGTTCATTCATTTAATTAATGAGTAAATCAAAGAAATAGCGGAAGAATGTATAAAAAGTAAATTATATATATAATAATTAATTCTTTAAAAAGAACGCGTGCAATGTCCTAATTTTCATTCTTAATTCTTTAAAAAGAACGCGTGTAATGTCCTAATTTGCGTACTTTACACTTGTCCAGATTGACTATTTCACCTTGAACCTTTTTCCTGTTTGAGTGTTACTCTAACATCTCATAAAAGAGATATACCACTGCGCTGATAACTTGCAATTTTTGACATCTCCTAAGACCACAGGCGCTGGATTCTGTTAATGGTTGTTTGGTTGTACTCAAGTGTTGGTTTATTACCCGAGAAACGCAGCTAGATTTGCCCTAGGGTTCCTTTCCGGTAACCACTCGATCCAACCCTACCTTCCGCACTTCATTTGCACTGTATGTTTCGGTAAGATTCCTCTCTAAGTATACACTCGGCGATGGAGGGCTTGTAACCCTTCCAATGTTCACCATTGTTGGCTATTGTCAATTGTCAAGCTGCTACTTTGGCTCTGCACTTTTCCAAGGGATTTTCAACACCAGGAGGCCATCTATCATGACGTCGGAGCTGCGGTAGTCTTTCAACCGCTCTTGGCGAGGTGCGGCACCACCGAACACTTTCTTTTCACTAATACTTATGTTCATGGACTACGCCTAACCATATGTCCTACTTAGTTTGTGTTTCTCAACCAAGTAATTATTATGTTTCCTTTATACCAATGAACACCCATACACATTCATTATCATCAACAATTATACAAGAGAACACAATTGCACAATATAAAGGGAGGGGCAACTCCCTGAACAATGAGTCTGCCTGAATATAATAATTATACAATCTTTCAATGTTACAAAGCTTTACAAGTATACTTGGGAAACACCAAGTTTCATACTTAGCCAAAATTACAACTTCTCACACCTTCGTGTGATAACCAAGATTCTTTGCCCAAGCTGGGTGGGCGTGCCCTCACATAAGCCACCTACCACACTTCACAACCAAACCTTGTTCCGATGGGCAAGCGACCTCACCCAAGTCACCCTTTGTTTACTTCCGCATGGTGGGCGGGCGACCTCACCCGAGTCCCCTTTTCCACCTCCGCGTTTAGCCTTGCATGACGAGCAGACGCTCACCCGAGCTACCTGAGTCACCTATGTCAATTCTGGCACCTTCACCTGCGTCCACAACTGATAACCGAAACTTGTGCGATATCACCATGTAATCCTGCCCAAGAGTGGGTGCATTACGACCTGCGCCTTTTCCTACGACCTGCTCCACCCTTCGCACCTTTTCCTTGTCACCGTTTGCTTCTCCCTCGCATTGCTTGAATGATCGAGTTTGAATTGTTGTTCTTTGCTCCAAAACTCATCTCATATATATAAGGCGCATTGGGCAAGTCGAGCTACCCAAGCCGACTTGCCAACGCCCTACACTTCATCGCAAAATGCCCTCCGATATAGGTCGGCCTTCGTTCATGTCGCACAAAGTGTAGGTCGGCCCGTGGGTATGTTTACATGCTTCCCCACGCCTTATAAACTCTCGCTCACCTTCCCTTCATGCGCATTATCACATATGTTCATCGCACCTCTGTTATGAGCTCGCACTTCATTCGTTCAAGTCGCTTGTTTGCCAACAAGCCTTCGCACATCGTGCCAGTGGGCGTGCCAAGGACCGCAGGTCCTTACACCATCCCTCAAGTGAGCGGCAACACATTTTATGTCTATTGTATTATTATTGTTGTGATTTGCTTCCCATTTTCTGTGTTTGGGATTATAATCCACCTTGCATTTGGTTGTTGACATGTTATAGTCCGTCGACCTTCCTCCTTCGCACGCAGGCTCAAACCATTAGGGTTTTGATTCAGGGTAAGATATCTGGCGTATTTGTTTTCATTGTTTTGAGTGATAATTCGATGAGTGAAATATAAAGAATTTTTTTAGTAAATTTTATATATATATGAAAAAACAAAAAAATCAACACTGTAGCCAAATTTTCCAAAAATTTTATTGTGGACATTAAAAAAGCCATAATGTGGAGAGTACACTTTTAAATGCAAATGATGGTCTTTTCCCTGAAATAAGCTTTAAAGAAAGTTTACGGCGCTTTGAATTTTATAAAGTTAACAACGCTCTAATTTATATACACTGTTTTAAATGCTACTCTATTTTTTTCAGCTTTAAACTTCTGATCTTTGCCCTAAAATAAGCTTTAGAGAAAGGTTACGGTGCTCTGAATTTTATGAAGGTTACGACGCTCTAATTTATTTACACTGTTTTATATGTAATGGATGCTCTTTCTCTTTTTAATTTCTGGTCCTTGCCCTAAAATAACTCTTTAATAAAGGTTCAGACACAACAAAACTAGTTATTCGAAGTGACATATGGGCAACTTAATAACACAAACAAGGTTTGTATCTCTGTTTTTGTTCTATTTTTACTGTAACTATTTTACCATAGATTGAAAAATTGCTCAAATTTGGAATTTGAAAATACCTTTCAGTGGTTCTTCTACAGGTGAGTCTGTAGAAATCCACTGCTTCTTCTACAGATGAGTCCGTAGTTATGAATCCTTGTGTAGTGTGCTTGTAGCACTTGCAACAAGTGAGGGCCAGGGCCAGTGGTTGAAGAGGCAATTTCTTCATACGCTTCTGCCACAGTAGGGTAAGACTACTGTTCAGCTGCGCCTCTTCTTTAGAGCTCGGGAGGTTGTCCAACACTTTAAACCTATGGCGAGTTTAAGATGGATGAGCATGTGTGGCAGGTGTAAGCAAGTTATGTGGCATGTGGCAAGTGTAAGTGTCAAGTGGCAATCGATGCATGAGTTTCTTGAAACTTTGGATAAAAGTTTGTTAGCCATTTTTGAAACTTTGGATAAAATCTTGTTAGCGATATAACATTACCTCGAGATGCGTGAAGGTTCCAATAAGAGTCTCAAATCAAAACTTCAAATAACATTTGCGTGAAGGGAAATTGCAACCCGAGACTTTGGTTAAATTTTGATAGCGCACAAATTTTTTTGGTCAAAGGACCAATTAATGCCTGGTCAACGCCGTATTGATCGCTAGAGTCCCTGCATTGCTGGAGGCAGGGACTAATAAGATGGAATGATAATAGTGAAAGATAGCTAATTAAAGATGGATTGAATTCATAAGTTAGCATACACAGTAAAATGATAATGCAATTTTATTTTTTCTAATAACTAAATACATTTTCATACAAGTTAGCCTAATCTGATCGCAGCAATGATGGAATAAGTGAGTAAAATATAAGTGTATCCACAACACCATTGCATTGTCATGCCAAAGTTGACCATTGTTGGGACAACGTCTGTGGTGGCCCCCTTTTCCCTATTCATGGTCTTCTCCTTAATATCATATATATTATATATATATATATATATATATATATATATATATATTATATATAATATATATATATATATATATATATATATATATATATATAACTCTAATTGTTTTTTTTACCTTATTCCTCTTCCCGCGACGAGGAAATATGATTTCCTCATTTTTCTTTGAGGCTCCTTATTAGTCCTTGCACAAAGGGCCGGGCAGGGACTCTTGTACTTGAAGTGCTTTGGGAAAAGTGGAGACATTAAAAAAACTGAGGTTTTAATGTAAATTAGCCAAACTTTTGCTATACATGCGTCTTTAGCTTTTTGCGTTTTTCGCTTTTTTTTCGCCTTCTTCGTAGCCTATTATACACTGTCACGGTTTTATTTTAAAACAATGAAATGTTTTGAAATGGCCTCTTCCCGAGGTCGACGACCTATTATACATTGTCACGGTTTTATGTTAAAACAATGAAATGTTTTGAAATGTTTTGAGTTGGCCTCTTCCCGAGGTCGACGACCACGACAGCCACGAAACTTTGGTAGGCTTAAAATGAGATTTATTGATTTTTGTTTGAAAATTTAAGATTTATTGATTTTTGTTTGAAAATTTATGGCATAATGCAGTAATGCTGGGTTGAAATTAAATGTTATGCAATGTTGGGTTGACATTAAATGTTATGAGACAATCTGCAACAGCCCGCTAATCTGTTGTCAATGCATGCATGCCTACATAGTCCTCTTACCCTGTGCTGATGCCACGTGCCATCTACATAGTCCTCTTACTCTGTTGATTCCACTTGCCATTCCACCAATAGAGGATAACCGATAGAGGACAGACACCGCCACCGCTTTGCTTTGCCACTTGGTGATCTGGATCACACAACACTCTTTGCTATCACACAATGCCAATGCCACTGTGACAGTGCCAATGCCATCGACAGTGGCACCGCCACTGCTTTGCTGTGCCATTCCACTTGGTGATCTGGAATTTCAGGTAGCGAAACAAGCATGCAAAAAACCTGCAGAAAAGGCTATACAACTTCCATTAAAACTTGCAGAAAAAACTCTAACACCCTAAACCCCAAATGAACAAGAAAGAGTGCATGAATGCTATCTAATAGTTCTATAAATCTCCCATAAAACCTTAACCATAAACCTCCCATAAACCCTGAATCTAAAAAAGTGAATGCTAACTGGGTGCATCCCGGAGGCTTCGAGGTATTATTCCTTCACGTGTGCCAACAAGCTTTTTTCAATGGCGACAGAGCTCTGGCTTGAAGAATAAGCACGACGTGCTTGCTGTGTCCCCAGAAAACTACATTGTTTGTCATTATTAATGAGCGTGGGACCCCAAACCTGGAGGCACATAACCTTCTTTGCACTGGTAACACTGTTATGCTTATACTACCCACCATCTTCATGCCAAATCTAAGCAAGTGGTAAGGCTGTAGGTCCATGAGTGAGACAAGTGGTGAAATCAATGGCCCATAGGATTAGAGGTGGTGATTAGTATTTAATTCAATTAGACGTCTTTGCATGCTTTACATCGGTTTTAGCAGCTAGCTATGGAACTAGAACTGGAACTGGAATGAGTTATGACTCTTGGACTAATGATGTTCGGATTGATAAATACCCTCACATCCACTATGGTAGGTAAGCCCATGTCTTGATTGATAAAGACAAAATGTAATTCTCAAAAGCCAATATCACGCATAAAAACTATTTTGGGTTATCAATTAATAAAATCAACTATACAATGGATACGAAATGAAACTGACAAAAATATATTTTTCAAAAGCCAATACCACGCATACAGACTGTTTTGCATTATCAATTGGTAAAATCGGTTATACAATGCATACAAAATGAAACTGTATTTACATTGGATGAATGCAATATAATCTTGGTCACAGAAAATTCACTAACTAAGAATCAGTGAGCAGTTATTTATTCTCAACAATTCCAAATTTACTTACGATGTTACGTTTATTTTCAGTGTCTAATCATTATTTGCTCTACGTAATGCATGTATGTTTTTTTTTTTTTAACGAGATCGGTTACTTATGTATTATAAAAACTTCATGGAACAAGTCCTTTTACATATGGTAGGTGAAACAGAGGGAAGGATCCAAAATGGGTGCGTAGACCCTTGATCTTTGTTGGTAAGCTTGTTGAGAGCAGTTTGAAAAAGATGACGACTATATTGCCGAACAAACGAACCTACTAACAGACAAAATTTACAAGACATATATCCTGAAACTACTGCTGGTTGACAGAGTCATCGGGCTGAGGTTCCTTTCTTGCGCTGGCCCTTGTCGAGGCCTCTGCTTGCATGCTCTGAGTTATTGTTTTGATGTGTGCAATTTCTTCCTCCATATGGTTGCATTTTTCCTTGAGGCCCTCTATCTCTGCTTTCTGCTTCTCCAATTTTTTTCTTTTTGATCTACTGTCAGCTTGGAATTCCTCCTTAAGTTCATTGAAGTGTTTTACAAATCTTGTTATCATGAAGCAGTGGGTTTTTCACAAGGTGCAGTTGTTGTTGGTGGTGACTCTCTCCAAGGGGTTCGCAGCTGGGTCACGATCTTCCTGTTGCTCAGCCATTTCAGGATCTTGCTTGGTTGACACTTTGTAGAGCTGCTGCAGTGGGAAGAAACAAGAATAACAGTGGGCAGAGAAGTGAAGGGAATGAAGAAGGGGGGAGAGCTGAACGAGAACGCTGTTTTGAGGAGGAGCAAATACTGCAGAGAGGCAAACTAGAAGAGGGGAAGGGAACTGAATATCATGAGCTGCCGGGGAGTAGAAGAGTACTGTTGAAGATGAACGCTGGATCAGATTGACAAAGCACTGGTTAGCAACTAAAAAAAGCCAGAACCTGATTAAAATAGAGATTACCACAGGGAAGGAAGGGCGACCTCCTGTCCCAGCTGATCGAATGTCGACCTCTGCAACTGGACCGCTCTGGAGGTAGACTGAAGGGGGACGCTCCTTAGCGCTATTAGACCTGTGCGAAGAGAGAAGATCTCTGTTGTTTATAAAGAAGGGAGAGGTGCTGGTCAGGTGGATCAGGTGAAGGGAGAGCAGGGATTTGGCTGATCTTAAGATCATATTGTGGATTTTTTTGCAGGCAGATGAGATTTCGATGCGATGGTTTCCTAACTGCTGATTGAAAATGGCGTTGTGGTTCTGGTGATGCATGAGCCTGTACCTAATCGAATTGGCGGGGAGTGCGTCGATTGCATGCTTCAAGGTATTGAGGGGATCGATGACACAGGGGAGGACTGCCAGCGATTTGATGAGCTTAGGGAAGGGGGCAGGAAGAGGGATATGATTGCTAAGGTGACCAAAGTTCTGAGAGTTTGGAGTGTGGTAGAACAGGCTACGAGATTGGCTTTTCATAAGTAATATCATTTTCTCTGACTTGTCCAGTAGGCCTGCTGTTTGCCCTGTTGGCGTAGCAGTCAGCTTCTGAGTTATTTGCCCTCATGACGTGTTTGAAGGTGGCATCTCCCAAGTTGCTGATGTTGTCCGTGATCCGATGCTTGAGGTTGCTGAGGGCTGATTTTTTGAATTCGCCCCCTGTTGCCATGGCTGCAATTAAAATAGTTGAGTCTCCCAGGATGATTGGGCTTTGTATGCTCGTTTTCTTCAGGATGGTGGTGCCTAATAGGAGGCTGTAAGCCTCGGCCTTATTATTGGACATTTTACCCAGGCCCCATTCATATGTTATCAGGACTTTGCCATACTGATCCCTTATGACTCCCCCTGCTCCAGCTTTCCCCGGATTATTTTTAGAGGTTCCGTCAAACTGGAGGGTGGGTTGCTTTTGATCTAGAATCCATTAGTTTACTTCCTCCTTAGTGCCTCTGAGCTTCCAATTCTTCCTTCTCTTGTCTGTTTTGTAAAGAGGGTGGTTGCTTTTGTCAAAACTGAGGCAGAATTTGTTGAACCAGTCGATCTCAATTTTGTGCCAACAAGTTCGATCTGGTTGGGACACCCAATTGGCGCTTATTGTCTCAGAGATAAGGGTTGTAGTTTTTGCTAAGGTGCGGGCTAGGTTGGGCTTCTGGTTTTTAAAGATGCAGTTATTTTGGGTGAGCCAAATTTGCTAGCTGAGCGTTGAGGGGATGCATTTCCACAAGAGGATAATGGGGATCTTATTTTTCTTAGAGTAAGGATAGCATTTCTCCCAATTTTTTTGTAAAGAGGTGAGCTGGTCAAAGGTCTCTCCTATCCTCAGGGGACTAATAATGTGCTTCCAGCAGCTTTGGGCAAAGGGGCATTCAAAGAAGAGGTGATGGCTGCTTTC
Organism: Pinus taeda; assembly: GCA_000404065.3. NCBI lineage: Eukaryota > Viridiplantae > Streptophyta > Pinopsida > Pinales > Pinaceae > Pinus > Pinus taeda. Next base: position 342,475 of record APFE031709632.1, on the reverse strand, counting down.
CTCCTTAGCTCGACAAAAAAAACAAATTGAGGGGCCAAGAATTCCTCTTTTTTTGAGGTTCTCGGCAGTAAGAATCTTACCTTTGAGAAGGGTCTAGTTGAAGAACTTGATCTTTGGCAGGCATTCAGATTTCCAAACTACTTTGTATAGGTTCCATTTGTTTGTTGTGGTGGTGTCCTGTAGGAGTTTGTATCCTTCTTTGACTGTGAATTTCCCTCCACTAGGGTCCCAGACATACCTATCATCTGCCATTTTGTTTGTGGAGCTGATCATGAGAGGGATATCTTAAGCTCTATCTAGAGGTCCCTGAGATCGTTTGGGGGAGAGAGGCCCTTCCAATCATGCCAACTATTGTGATCCCATAGGGAGATGTCATATAGAGAGTTCAAGTTTTTTGCTTCCATCCATGTTTGGAGGGGTCTGAAGTTTTGAATTAGATTGCTTGGCTTTGCTCCCATGATTCTATCGGACCAGATGTTTATCTCCTTTCCGTTGCCAGGCACTTTTGATACATGGTTTCTAAATTGAGGGAGGACTTTTTTGATGAGCTTCCAAACTGGAGTGCACGGTCTTTCCACAATTGTTTCAGAGAGGACATTGGAATTCAGGCCATTGAGATACTTCCTTTTGATAACCTCTAACCACCAGGAGCCTTTTCCTATAAGCATTCTCCATATTAATTTGAATCCCATAGCTTTATTGGAGAGGCTTGGAATTTTGATACCTAGACCTCCTTTTTCAAATGGAAGAATAACTTAATCCCATTTGACAAGGCTGAATTTTTTTGAATCTTGTCTCCCTCCCTACCACAGGAAGCTTCGCATAATTATTTCCATATGTTTGTGGGTGCTTGCAGGAGCTAAGGTAACAACATACTGGTAGATGGGAAGGGCGGAGAGAATAGCCTTGATGAGGGTAGTTCTGCCTGCCAAATTGAGCCAAGACATCCCCCAGCTTTGAAGCTTTCCTCTCATTTTTTCTATATGCTTTACCCAAATTTCTGACCTGACTGTTTCTTTTGCTAGGGGAAGACCCAAGTAAGAGAAATAGCTCCAGTTTCTTTGCACCAGTATGTACAAGATCGTGGAGATTCTTTGCATGATTTGCCAGGATACGTTCCAAGTGTATATCTTGCATTTTTTGTTGTTTAGCTTTCCACCCGATGCTGTTAGAAATGTGTCCAGGGTGTTCTTGAATCTTCTTGCCATCAAGCTTGAAGCTCCCCCGATTAGAAGAGTGTCATCTGTGAAAAGTGAATGATTGATTTCTTTGATCCCTCTTTCTATACTGATTCCTGTAATCTCCTTTTGCTTGCGGAGTTTTTCTAGATGAATGCTCAAGGTTTCCGCCATTATGATGTATAAAAAAGGAGAGAGAGGACAACCTTGCCTCAAACCCCTAGAACTTCTGAAGTAACTGCTCGGTCTGCCATTGATCAGAGGAGCGGTTCAGGGGTGAGAGATGCACTCCATGATGATGCTAATAAAGTTGTTGGAGACCCCAAATTTTCTGAGAACTTCTCTCAAGAAATGATGGTTAACCCTGTCAAAGGCATTTGCCATATCTAATTTGATGATCATGCCTCTTTCCTTCCTACTGATGCTGCTATGGATTGCTTCTTGAATCAAAATGACATTGTCCGTGATTTGTCTACGAGGAAAAAATCCACCTTGGTTCTCTGAGATGAGGTGGGGGAGGAGTTTTTTAAGTCTGTTAGCTAGGATTTTGGTGACTATCTTGTAGGAGACATTGCACAAAGAGATAGGTCGGAAGCGATCGAGGGAGAGGGGGTTTAGGTCCTTGGGGATGAGGGCAAGGTGAGAGGATTTTGTGTTGTCCCCCATCTTGTGTTTTTGGAAGACATTTTTCACCATCCTTATATAATCTTTTTTTATTGTGTCCCAATGGTTTCTGTAGAAGACCACAGTGAAACCATTAGGTCCCGAAGCTTTGTCTTGCTGCATGCTGAAAGCCGCCAACCTAATTTCCTCCTCTGAGATATCCTGGTCCAGATCTCTATTTTGCCAATCAGTGATTTTCTTCTCAATTGGCCTAAGGAAATCCGTGTTATCCGGAGACTGAGGGTCTGCTGATAATAGGGATTGAAAATGTCTGTAAGCTGCCTCTTTGATTCCTTCTTGATTGCTGATTTCTTTCCCGTATGCCAAAATTTTGTGATTTGATTTCCAGCGCGTCTGAGCTTTAAACTGTTGTGGAAGAATGAAGTATTTTTGTCTCCAGCCCTGAGCCAAAGGCACCTTGATTTTTGCCATTGTTCTTCTTCCTCCAATCTATTTTGCCTGTATAGTTCCCTGTACATTTCGTTTTCTTGAGTTTGATCCTCCTCTGTGTATTGTATGTTCTCTTTTTCTTGATTCCATAGTTCTAACTGTTTATGGAGATCCAATCTTTTTTTGTTTTCCACTGCTGCATTATCTCTTGCCCACTGCTTAATGGTTGTTCTGAGAGACTTTAGCTTGGTTTCCCATATATAGTGGGGAGAACCAACGACTTCTTTTGCCCACTGTTCTTGAAAAAGTTTTCGAAAGTCTTCTTTGTGATCCCAGGATTTATTATATTTGAAGGGGAGAGGCCCCAAATTTATTCCCTTGTCCAGTGTCAAAACCACGGGCTTATGGTCTAAAGTAGATGCTTGAATAATTTTTCTTTTGATTGAGGGAAAGCTTGCTACTATTCTTTCATGAACAAGAATTCTGTCTAACCTCTTTTTAATGTTGTTGATGCCAATTCTTTTATTACTCCACGTATACTTCCTGTTATGAGGAGGGATATCAATTAGATTGTGGGCCCGAATTAGAGTTTCCAGAGAGTCTCTTGAGGGGTCTGCGAAGAAGTTCCCTCCTAGTTTTTCATCAGCGTTCCTTATTAGATTCAGGTCTCCCCCCAAGAAGATATTCCTATCTTGAGCTAATTGGAGATCTGAAGTTATTGAATCCCAGCATATTGCTTTGTCCCGATAGTGATTCGGGGCGTAAATGTTGTAGATTGTGTATTCCTGTTTTGAGACTTTGTTTTGAAGGTCTGTTCTTACCCACCAATTGCAAGAGTTTTGATTGGTAAGGTCCCATTTATTTTTGTTCCATATAGTTCCTATGCCTCCTGATGCGCCTACTATGCTTATTGTTGTACCTGTGTAGTTTTTTCTTCTTTTGAAGTGGTTTTGGAAGTCTTGGTCAGATATTTTGGTCTCCTGGATGAGGAGGAGATCTGGCTGCTCCTATTTGATTAGATCCCAGACTGCGTTTACTTTTAGGGAGGAGCCCATCCCCCTGCAACTCCAAGAGACCAGAATCATCATTTACCATTTTTTGTGTGAGTCCCGCTCTTCTCTTTTATCTTTTCCCCACTTCGTTTTTGCTTGTTTAGATATGTGTCCATTGGTTGTTGGGTTCCAGTGGCCATTTCTTTCGCTGCTGTTTCATCCCTGATTTCTTTGTTTGACTTCTTGCCTGCTTTTCTAGGAGGGTCAGAAGTGAGGGTATTCTCTTTCATTTTGTTTCTGGTTAGTATTCGATCCACGGTTGGAGGAGGGGAGGGCAGAGGTTGAGAGAGGGAGGTGATGACTGCAAGAGCAGTGTCTCGGGGAGATGAGGGGGGGGAGATGGGATCTTCAGCTAACAGAGATTCAAAAGGGTTGGAGGATGAGGGGAAGGGGGGAGCTGAACTGGAAGGATGGGTAGGTACAGAAGGATTTTCCGGGAGGGCCTTGGAGCTTGGGCCGAGAGAGGGATTGGATTTTTTCTTTTTAACTTGCTCCCATGAGCCTTCAGAGTTTTCGACATTTCCATCAGATTCATTTGTTTTTAACTTGATACATCTATTTGCAAAATGCCCATACTCGTGACATACCTTGCACTTGAAGGGTAGCTGCTCGTAATCTACCTATTGGATGTGTGTCCATTGATCCACCTTGATCTTGATAGCTTCCGGTAGTCCTTTCCCTAGGTCTACTTCGATGCATATCCTCGCACAAGCATGCATGTTCTCCTTTGGTTCAGATCTATCTATGTATTTGTCGACTGCATTCCCAATGGCCCTAACTGATTCATCTCCCCAGCAGTGGAGCGGCAGGTGAGGGAGACGGACCCAAACCGCGACTGCGTTTGGGATGTCCATTTCCGAATCAAAATCAGGAGACCATCTATTCAAATAGAGGCCTCTTGAGTCCATAAAATAGGGACCATTTCTAAAGATGGGATTCCTGTCCTCTTTTGATTCGAACAAAAAGGTGTAAAAGCCTCTTCCACAGAATCTGATTGCTATTTTTCCTTGTATGATCGAGTTCCAGTTGCGTTCCACCCATTTTTGAACTGATTTGGGCGAGGGCCAGAGTCCTGTGAACTAGCCTACCAGACCTCTTTCAGCTAGAGAGATTGCTGCCTTCCTCGGGAGGGAAGGGGGAAGGGAAACTTTAGGTATTTCATCGAGTTTCTTGACGAACTTGGTCACAGATGGACGGATTCTTGATGCTGCATTCTCTGGGATAAGGGATGCGAACATTATCTCATAGTCTTTCAGATCTGGAGGCAGGGGATCGATCCCAGCCATTGGGGAGCCAAGGCGTAGACTGTCCATGAGGGGCGGAAGCTGCAAGAAAGAGCCCCGGAGTGGGGACTGAGCAGGAGGCCCAGAGATCAGAAGGAGACGCGAGGAGGCCCAGGAGGGGCGCTGTGGGAGCGAGCCTAGTAGCAGAGCTGCCAGGCGGGAGCCTGAGGGGCGCAGGTCAGTCTGAGAAACCCTAAGCCATCAGGGCGATCGCCTCCGGAGCAGCCGACGAGTCGTCCTCGAACTAAGAGTTAAGTATGATGAGCCTACGTAATGCATGTATGTTGGTGTATTAATGTAGAGGCATTTTGGATCTTATGTTATACATTTTAAGGTGGAGGATATACTTTGTGATTGTGTGTGAACACTCCTTTTGCACAGGAATATTTGATGATTTTGCGAACACTGGTTCGCACAGGGATATTTGATGAATGGTTGATAAAAAAATTTCAGCATGCTTTCAAGAATATTGTGATATGAGCTATTCAATAATATGTGATATGAGTTATTCAAGCATAAGTGAATATGTAGTGGTTAAAAAACAATTTATTTCATGAATTCACAATTTCAATCACTCCTTATCATGTTGTTATTCAAGTTTTGTTGTTTTATACACTTATATATTATATATATATATATATTTATATATATATATTATTATATATATATATATATATATATATATATATATATATATATATATAATCTTCTTTTATTATTGAGATCTATTTGAAAGAACATTATTTTATTTGGTAAATGGCCCTTTTTTTTAAGGAAATAGGCTCTCCCTTTGGTGCATATGCCACAACTGTCGATGACTATGATACAAAATTACAATATTGGAAGTAGCTCATTTACCACAACAGAGGGTGTCTATTAATATAATAAGTGAAATTTCCTAGGACTTGCTCGCCTCTGCTATTCAGTTCATATGCTGCAAATTAAGCCTGTATAGATATAACCATATGAGCCTCCATAGATATAACCATATGAAACCACATACGCTTTGTGTAGATATACTCCTTCTTGGCAGGGACTTGCTGCTTCACAGTTGTTCTCGTTTATTTATAAAACCTTTTTATAATTTGATTTTGTACAACAAGTGTATGTTCCACTCTTGTTGAATAAGGTAGTCATGATCAATTTGTTTATCCATACCAAATGCGCACACTGACTATTTGCGACCGATTTTCAACCAACTAATGTACTCAAGGTTCAACAATGTCAACTCTACAGGTCCTCTCACTTTGTTTTTGCACTCGACCCAACTAGCTAAATTGGAACACATAAGGTCAAGGTTGAGTCAGGGATTTTAAGATCACGGGGTCCACACACACCTTGAATAAAAGTGATTCGAGGTTGAACTTGATATGAAAACTTGAAATTTATTTCTCGGTCAACTCTGCTGACTAAGTTGGGTCTAGGAATACCTCAGGGTTAATCGGGTTAGGGATTCCTATCCACGCTTGCTTATTTTGCCCGATTGTTTCCTATGTCTGACTATACCCCACTTGACCAACATAAAAAAATTTCAGGTCGATTCCACCAACTGAGGTTGGGCCAGCCTTCGGTCAGGGCTTGGGTACATGAGAGTTTTTGTTTCGAATGAAAATTTAGGAGGGCCAACCTCCAGACTATGGGTATCATAGACTCAACTATCTTTCTAAGTTTGGCTTTCCCTTATTTGTGTTAAACCCCATTGGACTAGGTTTCACCATTAAGCAAAGGTTCTTATGTTAATAAAACTTTCCCAAACTTCTCCAAAACAACTAAATTTGTCATAGACTAAAACTTACAGCAGGTTCTTTGATTCACAGGTTCGCAAGGGATGATAGATGATTTTTCCTTTTCTAGCAAATTGTCATTGATTTTAGAACTTTGCTCTCTGTTGGACCTCACTCAGTTAAATCAATTTGTTTCAGAGTTTCGTAATTCACAGTTCGAACAAATTATACATGGGACACTCCATTCTAAAATTCATAACATCACGCTATAGTAAAGAGCGATTTTAAAGGATAACAACATAAAACAAAACAATTATATTCTTCTTCACTTGGCTCTCTCGTGCCTACGATATCTTCAGGTCCATTTTTTTATACAAGAGATAGGGGATTTATTTCATAGCAGAACAAGGATGTGTTGGCTAACAACCACCTTCCCAAAGATGACATTTGGGCCCTTCTAGAAACCATCTAATAACAAAAAGAACAATTGTCCCCAACAAAGGGACAGACAAATAAAACAGAAAACAATATTTATGCATAGTTGTCCCTCAAGGGACACTTAACCACAACATAATAGTAATTGTGGAAGATATTTATATGGAATATATTTTTCCAAGAAAACAAAATGTGGAGCAATGCTCATACATCGAACTCCCTCAGAACAAATGATTTCATGGACTCCTATCCATGGGAACTACAAGAGTGCTACCATGTTTTAAGATCTCTCTCTAGCTCATCCAAACCACTTTTTAAACTAAAAGACCCTTCCATTTGACCAAATACTTGTAATAATTTTTGTACCTAGTCTTTTTAATGAGAATTTGGTCAAAAATCATCTCCATCTGCTACTTCTGGGTTGTAGGTAGCTAAGATTTTCACTGAACCTTCTCTTATTCATTTTTTTTCTCTTCTCTGGGCTCCTAATATGTATACCAGTATGCAACATTAAATATAGGAGAAATTCCTATATCATGGGGTAACTAGATCTCATAAGCATTTGCTAAGAACTTCCTCAATATTTTGCAAGGACCAATCTTCTTTAATTTCAGTTTATATATTCACGCTTTGGGAACCTTTCCTTCCTCATATGGGCTAAAACCATGTCCCCAATTTCAAAATTTACTTCCCTTCTCTTAATACCTTCTCTCTTCTTGTACTTAAGGCTTCTTTCTTGTAGCTGCCCCTTGACCTATTCATGTATCATTTGCATGGTTGTGGCAAATTCTTCTACATATGCACTTCAAACTACTTCTTTTCCCAAATTCCCGAGTTCAAAAATACCTATAGGATCCATGCCATATAAAATTTGAAAAGGGATTTTCCCCATACTCCTACTAGGAGAGTCATTATAGGAAAAATCAACTTGTGGGAGAACTTGATTCCATTTTTTATTATACTCCTTAACTAGACACCTCAACAAATTTCCTTGACTTCTATTAACCACTTCATTATGCCCATCTGTTTGGGGATGGTAGTTTAAACTATATGTCAAGTTTGTTCCCAATTTCTTCCATAAGGTGCTCCATGTAACAACCATGGTCACAAATCTGTGTAATAAAGTTAATAAAGTAAAAATAACAACCAAGGTCATGGGACACGTATTCCAAGCCGAGTGTCAGGCAAAAACATCCTAATGTGGGTGTTCATTTGGTTTATTATGGCTAAGGTAAATTAGCAAAAGGAAAAAGCAAAGTCAAAGGCTTTGGAAAGGCATGAGGCATTAATTGGAATTTTATTTATGAAAATAATGGAAATTAGGAGAAAAGGAAGTTAAAATGTCATAGGTTGCACGTGAGGAGGAAAATGAAGGAAAATAATGGAAAAATGAATAAAATAGAGGCCTTATTAATAAAAAAGTCTTCTGAGGATCAATTGATACCTTTTGTCAATTCAATTTTGGATCTCTCTCTTTATTATCTCTCTCTCTCTCACACTCATGGACACTTAGAGTTTTCTAGGAGCACTTTAGCATTGGACCAAGAACAAGCAAGGAAGAGAAACATCAAACATCCACAACGAGATTATTTGCAGGTATCGATTTGCATGTGTGACTTTCTTGCTAGCTTTGGCATGCATGCTACATGTATGTGTCTATTTGGTTCTCTTGTTGTCATTGACATGGGTTTTTCCAGGCGTGACAGTGTTCTTCAACCTTGCCTTGACATTTCTGGATAGCCATGGTGTGATGGATGCTCTTGCATTTGGTTGAGCTGGAATACCGAATGGTTTCGAAACTGAGTGAGGTGGTCTCTGAAAAAAACAACAAGAGGCCTTGGAATCCCTAGACAAGAATGAGACTGCGGTAAAGACATATTTTGTGTGCCTATGTGGGCCTAGGAATCCTTGACTAGTGAATGATGAGATATACAGTAAATCCTAGAGGTGTGTACCCTTAATCATGCCTAGGAATCCTTGACTAGTGAATGACGAGATATACGGTAAAGCCTGGCAGGTGGAATCTTGATTAGGCATTGGAATCCTCGACAGTTGTATGATAGGATATATAGTAAAGCCTAGAGACTAGGAGAGAGGAAAATTCCTCATGGTGTAAGTGGAGAAATCTGGTGGCATCCATGCTTGTTTAGGGCCTAGTGATCTAGTGGGGATTGTGGTAAAACTTGAGGAAAATTGGTGTGGTTTGGTTTTGAGTCCCACATTCATGCTTGGAATATGGCACAGGGGTGATTCGCTGAAACAAAGATTTGGTTCAACCAACCTATGGTCGGGTGGTTTGTGGAAGTCCCATACCTGGTTGGGTTTTGCATTCAATAATAAGGGCTCTTTCTCCTTGGTATTTCATGTGTAAATGTATTGGCTTATATGTTAATTTTATGGTTTCTATGAGTATGTTTTATGACAAACTTGATGTATGGCTCTCATTATGTTTTGATTAGAAAATGAATGTACAATGAATACATGACCTAATAGATGATAATGCAACTATTATGATATGGCAACAATGCTTCCTTACGAATCTTAGATAAGTATGAGAACCCTATGCTCATATATGTTGTTATGACCCATGTTTATGACATGTTTGACAAAATTCCTATCATGGCTAGTAGGGGCCTAGTTAAGTCATTTATCAAGTGTTTGCATTAGTACCTTTGTTTAAGTGTCATTTGTCGTTTCTGAAGGTTTCATGAGTTCTTAGTAGTGGCGTGAGTATTGGCCTTCAAAAAGTGGCACATTATCTAAGGTCATTGGCTCTGAACTAGCTGAAAAATTCCACAATCACTGGCATGCCCTCGCTGTGGGAGAGACCGGAAGGCCTTAGTCACATGCATGGCTTGTCATGGGATCGTCTAGGGTCCATATAAGTGAAATATCAATTTTCCTCAGGGGTTGGTCACCTGGAAGGGTTAGTTGGCTCCTTAAGGTTCTGTAGCATGTGTGGAAGGTTAGATTGGTTTGATTTTGTTAGTTTCACTTCCTTAACTATATAAATTGGGAGTTGAATCACATCATAGTACTGTCTCATCACATGTTTACCCCAAAAAACTGGTTAACCTGGGTAAATGTGGGAGGAGGGTGTTACAGATTGGTATTAGAGCATGGTTCACCCCTTGGACTAGATGGATAGTGTGTTTGTCATGCATTCATGTCGATTGCATATATGTGTTCTCTATGTTTGTGGTGTATGTATTTATTGTGTATGCATGGTGGTGGTCATGGTTGTAGTGGTGTCTCCGTGTGAATGTGGATGGTGTGTTGTTGGATGTGGTCGTCATGAGTGTATTTCAGTTATGCATGTTAGTGCTTATATATTATTATGAATACATTGATATGGTTGTAGTTGCCATGCATGAGGTCATGGTATGTGGTTGGTATGATGCAGCATTGGTAACTGGATATTGGTTAAACTGATGTTATAGGTTGATGTGATTATGATTATTCATGTATCATGCTAATATGGTTATCTTGCAGATGAGATATCCTCCCCTGAACTATACTGAGGTATGTTGATTATGTTATGTTTTGGTTTTAGTTGACATGGCGTACTTATAGGAAAGAGATCAAAGATGACTATCAAGATGGTAGACTATATTTCATAAGATTCTACATATGGGTCATATGAGCAGCATGGTGTTGGGGGTATTATTCTGAGTTAGCAAACACATTGAGAAGCTTGAAGGAAGAAATAAGGAGTTGCAAGGAAGATAATGATAGGATCATTCAGGCAGATGAGAAACAAGCAGAAGTCAATGCAGTAATACTTTAGAGTTTGTCAAAATTCTAGAGACGGGGACCACATTGGGTCAGTCATGGGTAGGAGGATAGGAAAAATGGGTCATATTGCAGTAGATCTCATGGTGGGCACATGTCAGATAGAGATGACACAATTAGAGATGAAAGGATCTTGGATACTTCAGATATGAGAGTTGATGAACACATGTTTTATTCTAGTTCTGGTTTTGATTGACACTATGATCATGATCGTTATCATATTTACAAGAGGAGTCATGGGATATTTTCTAGATGAGTTCAGGAAAGTGAAGCCACCTACCTTTGATGGGGATTTGAAGAAGCCAGAGGATGCATAAGCATGGTTACTTAGGATGAAGAAATTATTTGAGTTGCATGAATACACAGAGAATATGAAGGACATAATAGCTATCTTCAGCCTCAAAGGGAAAACAAACATCTGGTGGGAAGATGTGAAGCAGGTTAGAGACATCAGGACAAAAGAGTGAATTGGCATGAATTCAAGAGAATTTAAAGGAAGAAGTACTTGTTAGAGAGGTAATACGACAACAAAGCTAAGGTGTTTTATGAGCTAAAGATGGGATCGATGACAGATGAGGAGTACACGACTAATTTTCTAGATCCTTTGAGGTATTTACCGTATCTTAAATATGAGAAGGCCAAAGTTCAAATATTTTTTAGTGGATTTCCATTAGCATGTAGATATCATATTTTCCAGTCGATTGGTCCAAGGAAGTTATTGGGAAATTGAAGAATTGTTATGAGCAGTCAAAGCATAAGATAAAATATTAGCAAGGTTGGAAAGGGAAAGACAAAACTAAAGGTAAATGGTAGTCGAAGAGAACAAGGCCTCAGGATGCAAATGAGAAAGACAAAGTTGCACCTAACAAGAAGTTTAATGGGTCACAGCATGGAGGGAAACAGAATAAAGGTGACGGTACAGGACAATTTCATTGTTGGACATGTGGTAAGGAGCATATTAAGATGGATTTTCCATAGAATCAGGGTGGGATGCCTAATATCTACAATGCATAGGAAGTGTAGATAGTTAGAGGATGTTGGGCAAAGCATTCCACGGATTTATGCAGCGCTAGATAACAAGCAGGCAGATCACCAGGCAACTTTTATCAAGATGGATGATAAGCTTTGTGATTAAGTTTTTTCTATTTTGATTGAACCTGGATCTAACTATAGTTATGTTAATCTTGACCTGGTGAATTTGTGTGGTTTTAATAAAGAAGTGCATGCAAAAACCTGGTTAGTGTAGTTGGCTACATGTACAAAGAAGAGAGTGTATCATCGGGTAAGATCTTGTGCATTCGAGTTGAATGGTATGCCTACCTTAGAAAATTTGAATGTATTGTTGTTGGGATCATATAATATGATTTTGGGTATGGATTGATTTGATCTTCATATGATTAAGGTGGATTGTTATGATAAGGTGATTGAGTGTTTGGATGACAATGGAGAATGAAGAATCTTGCACGGTAAGAAGAAGGCAACATCAATTAGACTCGTGACAGCTATGCAGACAAATCACAGTCACAGAAAAGGGTGTGTGTTATTTGCAGTGAATATTTCCAGTGACAATAGTAAGGATGTTGAGGATGTAGGGGTATTGAGAAGGTACCCGATATTGCAGCAGTTTCAGGATGTGTTTCTAGTAGATATTTCAAAGTTGTCGCCTCATAGAGAAGTGGAATTTTCCATTGAGTTGGTACCAGGGGAAACACGAGCATTGAAAGAACGATATAGGATGAGCACACCAGAGTTAGTAGAGTTGAAGTTGCAGTTGAATGAAATTCTTGGTAAGGGATACATTAGGCCAAGTGTATCACCTTGGAGTGCACCAGTGTTGTTTGTGAAGAAGAAGGATGGTACTCTTAGGCTATGCATTTGTTACAGGAATTTGAACAAGGTGACCATTAAGAATAGGTATTCGTTGCCGATGATTGATGACTTGTTCAACCAATTGAAGGGAGCAACAATGTTCTTAGAGATTGACTTGAGATCTGGATATCATCAGGTACACATTAAAGAAGAGGACATATACACGACAACTTTCTGGACTAGGTATGGGCATTATGAGTTTGTTGTAGTTCCATTTGGTTTGACTAATGCTCCAACTATTTTTATGTGCTTGATGAATAGTGTGTTATGTCCTTATTTGGATAAGTTTGTTATTGCATTGATGACATCTTGATATATTCTAAAAATGAGGAAGAGCATGCCGAGAAGTTAGCAACAATTTTCAGATTTCTAAGAGAGCATTAGTTGTACACTAACCTCAGTAAATGCAATTTATTTCAAATAGAGGTACATTAATTGCAGCATGTGGTCTCCAAGGAAGGCATAACAATTGATCCAAAGAAAAAGGGCTAACATGGAGTGGGAAGATCCTATAAATGTTGATGAGATAAGATCATGTATGGGGCTAGCAAGTTATTATGGGAGGTTCATCAGGAACTTCTCTCGCATTGCATATCCTATTACGTCACTATAGAGGCAAGGTAAGAAATTTGAATGGACAAAAGAATGTAGAACCAGTTTTGAGCAATTGAAGCAGTTGTTAACAAATGCTCTAGTGTTAAAGATTGCAAATCTAGACAAAGAGTTTGTGGTGTGTATAGACGCTTGCAACAAAGGACTTGGTGGTGTCCTTATGCAGGAAGGACATGTAGTATGCTATGAGTCATAGAAACAGAATGAGCATGAGAAGAAATATTTGACACATGATCCTGAGTTGCAACAATCATCCATGCACTAAATATGTGGAGACACTATCTTCTTGGAAGGAGGTTTGTAATGATGAGTGATCACAGTGGATTGAGATACTTGTCTGACAAACCAAATCTGAATTCTAGGCAGGCTAGGTGGTTAGCCATGATTAGTGAGTTTGGATTTGAGATCAGGTACATCAAGGGTAAGGAGAAAAGGGTTGTATGTGCTCTTGGTAGGAGAGTATAGGTGAATCACATATCAGCTATGAGATCCTATGGGACATACTCACAGGATCAGATCTTACAGGTAGGACAACAAGATGATAGGTACATGGAGCTTATGCACAGGTTACAGCAGGGTAAAAGTGTTCAAGATGTGGACTATCATCTTACAACAGATGATTTAGTCATATTTAGGGACAAGATATATGTGCCGAATGACAATGAGCTCAAGAAGACTATCTTGCGAGATTTTCATGCAAAACTGTACTCAGGTCACCCATGATACTAGAATACATTGGCAATAGTGAATAATTTTTATCATTGACCGAATCTAAAGAAGGAAGTGGCAGATTTTATGGCTAGATGTTTGGACTGTCAGCAAGTGAAAGAAGAATCTAAGCATCCAGCTGGACGACTATAACCGATTGTGATTCCATAGTGGAAGTGGGAGGTCATTTCCATGATTTCATCACAGGTTTGCCTAAGACATCTAGACATCATGATTCTATCATGGTTGTGATAGATAGGTTGGCAAAGGTAGCACACTTCATTCTAGTAAAATCTATGTATTCAACTAGTGATGTGGCATAGGTATTCATCAAAGATGTAGTGAGGTTCCATGGTGTTCCAAGGAAGATTGTGTCATACATGGATGCTAAGTTCACTTCCAAGTTTTGGAAGGAGTTATTTGTAGGTTTTGGGACAGAGTTGGCCTTTAGTACAACTTATCACCTACAGACAGATGGATAGAAAGAGAGGGTCAACAGGATATTGGAGAACATGTTGAGGATGTATGTGATGCATGAGCAGAGGAGATGGGAGGAGTACCTTCCGTTGGTTGAGTTTGCTTCGAACAATCTGTATCAGGAGTCAATGAGTATGAGTGTATTCGAGGAACTATATGGGTGGAGTTTTAATACGCCCATCCGTTGGAGTGATCCAGTCAATAAGGTATTGTTAGGACCAAACATGTTGGCAGAAATTGAATAAGAAATGCAGGTATCCAAGAAGAATCTAAATACTTGCACTACCTCCGACAGTGAAATTACATGATGTTTTCCATGTGTCATTTATTAAAATGTATGTTAAAGATGTTGATCATGTAATGGAATTGTTTGTATTGCATGTGGAGCCAGATGAAGAATTCTAGCTAGAACCTCAACTTATATTGAAAAGAAAGATGCTCATGCTCCAGAACTAAGAAATCGAGCAGGTTAAAGTGCAATGGAAGCACTTTGGGCCCGATGAAGCTACATGGGAGATGATGGATCATATGCGGGCTATGTATCCTTCTCTATTCATTGGTTGAATGAATGTTTTTGGTATATGTTTTAGTGTGATGTGTTTGGTATATATACATGGATGTAAATACCACCATGAGCTATGTTATAAAGCTCCAATAAGCAGTATGGATGTCATGTTGTTATGGTTGTTATGTTGTTAGGTGTCATGTTGGTTTTCTTCTTAACAGACTGATCATTGTAAATACTGCATCAAGATAAGTTATAAAGCTCCATGGGAGGTATGTTTAGCTTCTCAACATTCTTGTTGGTTGTAGGTGTCATGGAACACCAAGAACAGTGTTCCCCCAAGGGGGAGAGTTCCGTAACAACCCTGGTCAAAAATATATGTAATAAAGTTAATAAAGGAAAAATAATAACCAAGGTCATGGGATATGTATTCCAAGATGAGTGTTGGGAAAAAAACATCCTATTGTGGGCGTTCATTTGGTTTATTATGGCTAGGAGAAATTGGAAAAAGGAAAAGGAAAAGGATTTGGAAAGGCATGAGGCATTAATTGAATTTTTTTATATGGAAAGAATGGAAATTAGGAGAAAAGGAAGGCGAAAGGTCACAGGTTGCTTGTGAGGAGGAAAATGAAGGAAAATAATGAAAAATGAAGAAAATAGAGGCCTCATTAATAAAAAGGCTTCTAAGGATCAGTTGATACCTTTTGTTAGTTTAGTTTTGGAGCTCTCTCTCTATTCTCTCTCTCTCTCACACTATTTTACACTTAGAGTTTTCTTGGAGCACATTAGCATTGGACCAAGATCAAGCAAGGAAGAGAAACATCAAGTAGATACATCAGGACTATTTTCAGGTATTGATTTGCATGTGTGATTTCCTTGCTAGCTTTGGCATGCATGGTAGATGGATATGTGTATTTGGTTCTCTTATTGTCATTGGCATGGGTTTTACTAGGTGTGACAATGTTCTTCAACCTTGCCTTTCCATTTCTGGATAATTTTGGTGTGATGTGTTCCCTTGTATTTGGTTGAGTTGGATTGTTGGATGGTTTCCAAACTTAGTGAGTTGTTCTTTGAGAGAAGGAACACAAGGCTTAGGAATCACTGGACCGGACTGGGATTGCGGTAGATCTAGATTTTGTGTGCCTCAGTTGGCCTAAGTAACCTCAATCAGTGAATGATAGTATATACAGTAAATCCTAGAGGTTTGTGCCCTCGATCAGGCCTAGGAATCCTTGATAGGTTAATGGAAGGATATACGATGAATCTTGGAGGGTGGTGTCTTGATTAGGCCCAGGAATCCTAGATCGTTGTAGGAGGAGCATGTTACACTCCAAAAGTTTCCAACAAATTTTGTGTCTTGGTTTGAGACTATACTCCTAAGTAGTCCATGTAGTCTCACAACTTCCTTGAAAACCAAACTGGCAATGTGAGTATCATCATTTGTTTTTGAACAAGGTATAAAGTGTGCCATATTAGAAATTTTTTCCACCATTACAAATGTCATATCACGTTTCCTCTTTGTTTTTAGCAAACCCATAGAAAATTCCATACTCACGGATTCCCAAGGCCTATCAGGTATGGGAAGTGGTTGATATAGCCCAACATTCTGCTGCCTTCCTTTAGCAAACTAGCATATTTTGCATCTATCCATAAACTTCTTGACATTAATCCTCATACCCGACCAATAATAAAAAGAACTCAGTTGTGCACATGTCTTATCATGGTCAAAATGACCAACTAGTCCTCCACCGTGATTCTCCTTTAGAAAATTATATCTCATTGATCCTTTTGGAATGTATATTTTGCTGCCCTTGAACATCAATCCCACTTGAATCATGTACTCAAGCCATGGAGTCTGATATTTGACCATAGGATTTTCACAAGCTTCATAATTTTTTTGGAAATTTGAATCTTCCTTGTACAATTCTTGTAGGTTTTAATGCCCCAAAGTGTTGACTTGAAATTCCTGTAGAACCAGACATCTCCGGCTCAAAGCATCGATAAATTTATTAGAATTCCCATTAATATGATTCAAACCAAAAGAAAATATTTGCATGTATTCTACCCATTTGGCATGTCTTTGATTCATCTTGTCTTATCTGGTTATGGACTACAATGAATGATAAATTATTTACATATAACACTCCTTGGGCATAAGGTAATGCCTCCACTTCTTAAGGGATTGAATTACTGCATAAAATTCCTTGTCTTGTGTGGAATATTTCTGCTTGGTCTCATTCAATTTCTCATTAAAGTATGCAACTAGCTTATCATCTTGGCTATGAACAATTCCAATAGTTATTCCACTGGCATCACATTTCACCTGGAAAGGCTTTTAGAAATTAAGAAAAACTAAAATTAATTGCTCTATTTTTCTCTCCTTTAGCAATTGGAATGCATCTTCTGCTGATGTTGTCCATTTAAAAGTTTGTTGTTGCTTTTTAATGGTTTCCATTATTTGTGCACAAATGTGACTAAAATTTCAAATAAATTTTCGGTAAGAGTTGGCCAACCCATGGAAGATTCTCACTTCAAGGATATTTGTTGGAGAAGGCTAATATTTAATGGCCTTTACCTTTTCAGGTTCCATTTTCAGCCCTTCAGAAGAAATCAAGTGACCCAAAATAAACTAATTTTATCTTAAGATAAGAGCACTTTTTAATATCTATCAAAAGTTATTCTTGTTGTAATTTCCTCAACACCAGTTTTATAAATTTGGGATGTTGTTCATTGGTTTTGTTGTGAAAAAGGATATCATATAAGTAAACAATCATGCACTTATGAATGAATTCTTTGAGGACTTCATTTATAGGCCTCACAAAAGTTTTGGGTGCATTGGTTAAGCCAAATGGCATAACCAACCATTCATACAAGCCATCATTTTCTTTGAAGGTTGCATTCCACTCGTCCCCTTCTCTCATTTTGATTTGGTGATACCCACTCTTTAAATCTATTTTGGAAAAATATTTACCACCACTAAGACAATCCATTATATCATCCATGTAGGCTAAAGGGAATCTATACATGATGCTTATCTTGTTGATAATTATCGAATCAGTGCACATTCACTAACCTCCATCCTTCTTTGGGCTCAAGACTACTCGCACAACAAAAGGACTCAATATTTCCTTAATAAACCCTTTATCCAACAACTCTTGGAATTACTTTCTAATTTCTTCATTTTATTTAGGTGTCACCCTATAATCTGCCTTATTGGGTAGATTGGTTCATAGAATTAAAGATATATGATGTCTCATGCTCCTTATAGGTGGCAGGACATTTCGTAACTCATCCACAATAACATCAG
This sequence comes from Pinus taeda, assembly GCA_000404065.3. Lineage (NCBI taxonomy): Eukaryota > Viridiplantae > Streptophyta > Pinopsida > Pinales > Pinaceae > Pinus > Pinus taeda. Next base: position 324,480 of record APFE031709632.1, on the reverse strand, counting down.
TAAACTCATCTAACAAGGATTTAGTTTCAGTAGAAGACTCATTTACATTTGTATATGTAAGGATAGTCTTAGGATTACTAATTAAAGTGAACCATACCTCTTCTTCTTTCTTAATTTATTGCAACAACTCCTTTCTGATCATTATCAATGCACTTGGGTCGGTTTCCTCCTTGACTCTTTTATGTTCCAGGGGTAACTACACAATCTCCCGAGTGAGACGTGATAGACATCCATGGGCATGATCTCACATAGTACTTCATCCTTATAGATTCCAATATGAAATTCTACTTTGCTATGCTCATTTACCAAGGCACGATGTCTCTTCTACAACTAGGACACTCGATAAGGAGTGGGGTGTGCCATCTTTTGCAGTCCTAACTTTTCCACCATTTCCACAGAGACCAAACTATCTGTGTTTCCACTATCAATGATCACCTTGCAACAATTTATCTTGTATTTTCATACTTTTCTAAACAAGTTCCTTCCTTGTGCTACTTCTTCCTTCTCCTTTAATTAAATTCCTCTTTAGCATTATGGATTCACCCAACTCAAAAGTCTCCTTCTTTAGCTTTGTTTTCTCTACATCATCCATAGATTTTGCAACATGTAATCCTCTTTGACTTGTTGATTTATTTTCACGACAATTCCGTGACATATGGCCTATTTTTCCACATATGTAACACGTAACTTCTCTTTCTCTTCCTCCGCCTTTTGGGAAAAATATTTTACCCCTTGACTCTCCTCCTCTTGGAGGTTGACTTCTTGAGCCCTGTGTTTCCCCTCTTTATGTTTGGACTCTCCTCCTCTTGGAGGTTGACTTCTTGAGCTCCTTGTTTCCCCTCTTGATGTTTGGACTCTCCCCTTGTTGGGAGGTCCTTTCCCTCTAGTTGGATTTTGTCCTTTGCTTCATTGGCTCTATTCCTAGCCAACTTTTTTTTCTACCCTCAATGTTACCTAATAGGAAGCCTCTATAATCTTAAAGGGTAAGAGGGAGATGGACCAAAGTAATGCACAAATTTTCCATATTTTTCACAATGTATTTTAGAATATACATAATTTTGATTTAAGTGAATTATATTGACTTTAAAAAACAATTTTCACACATTTTACTAGAAAATTAGTTAAAATTAGCAAATATCTATGAAGTTCCATCAAATTTATATATACTGAAAGTAGATTCAATTCTGCAAATGCTGGTATTGGTTCTAAAAATAAATTCACTATATTTGATGGAGTTTAACCATTCTGAAATTAGAGAAAGGTGAAGAGAGACGAACTGTTGCAGAGTTGCAAAGTTTCAGCTAAAAAATAAAATATTTTTGGCCGATTTTTTTTGTCAAGAATGAACGTTAAAAGTAACGAAAAAAGTTTTTCAACCGAAAAACAAATCCACATTTTTCATCGGTCGCGAAATTGAAGCGATGTGAACCTCTAATATAACTGTTTTCGCTGAGCACTATAAATAAACTCGACCGAAATGTCATTTCCACACACATTCTTCATGTGCAACTTTTGAATGCCAAACTTATTTGAATCTAATTTTTGGAAAAAAAAAAAAATTCTGCTGGATTTTGAAAGTAAGTTTTTTGGGCTAGATTTTTAAAGTGAGTTTTTTGGGCTGGGTTTTGAAAGTAAGTTTCTTGAGTTGGATTTTGTAAGTGAGTTTTTGTGCTAGATTTTGAAAGTGAGATTTTTTGGGTTTGATTTTGAAAGTAACTTTTTTGGGCTTGATTTTAAAAATCTATATAGATTGAATTATCATGGGGAATCAAAGCAATTTCAAGAGAAAATATGATTGAATTAGAGACATTGAGGATCGTGGAGAATACTCGAGAAACTTTTACAAAAGAAAGAAGGAAGAACACTGAAATATTGAAAGAGCGAATCAATCTAAATAAGAAGTTGAACTAGGTATGTAAATGTAGATATTATAAATAATATTTAAAATTTAATAGTGTATTGTGCAACTTAATTTTTATTTTATTAACTAATTTGGAGAATATTTTTCAATGTAAATAGAGAAAGATTTTCCTCATAATATTGATGATGAGATTGAAAAATTTCAATGACGAAGTGAAAAAGAAAATTAACCAATGATTGATGATGTTGTTGGAGATGTTGAAAGAGATTCAAGTGAAGAAGTTGAACCACCCTTAGGTATGTTCATATATGGCATGTATTATTGAAATTATACATATTTATTAATTTCACTTTCATGAACTCTATTTTTTAATTTAATTATTTAATGTATATTTATACTCATTTACATTAATTCTCATATGTACAGATGAAATCAATATTGATGATGAGATGTTATAAAATGTCGACACTAGCACATATGGATATAAAAAATATGATATCGTTTAAACTGATTATTGATAACTTCTTCAAAGATGAAAATGTGACAGTTAAAGCTCAAATTTTGAGAGGTCTCTTAACATCGAAGAAATTAAAAGAAGCTACAGCACTATTGGGTGTTGGCTTATTGGGGCTTGACCCAGGTTCGAAGGTGATTTAGCCAAACAAATCCGAGTACTACTGTCCCTTTTGGCAATAGTCTGTGGAGCGCGGACTGAGGTCTCACTCGAAGTAGTATAGGAGGGTGCTAGAACTAGGTTTCTACACCCTGGAGATGTCTAATGAGTTCAAGTGGTCCGCGGTTCGACCCTACGTCCACGTCGCTACGCGCACTTTTATATACCTCGCAGCCTGAGATGCTGCCTTTGTGCAACCCTATTCGGGGGCCAAACATTGTTATTACCCAATTCCTTACTAGTATTCCAATGTTAGTTGATTATTTTAGCCTACTTGTGTTCTTTAAGTTATACTTAACAATAAAAACCATTCATACAGGTGCGCGCAATAAATAAACAGTATATTTACAATTTACATCAAACATGCATTAATCCAAGAATAGATACACGAATTGTTAACAACAATTTTCTTTATTAATCTCTTCTTCGGTTACAGATTCGACTCCGCCTTGCGCACTTAGCTACAGGGGTCCACGCACTCAGCTATAGACTGCTAGGCCTTTGTGCACTCAGCTGCAGAGCCTTCTCCTACTCTAAAACCTAAGACACACTTAGTCACTTAGACTCAATCTTCTCTTCTCGCTTCCTTATTCCTATTAGTTCTCTTTTACACCTAAATCCTTGCTCTATATATACAATCCCATGGTCGCAGATCATGGGTAGGTCGACATTACATTACAAAACTAGGGCGGACAACCCTGTGACTCTATCATACATTTCGCGCTCCGTGCCCGCAATTCGCGGAGTCTTTACAATAATATTGGGTCAAAACTTGGGCTTTGAGCCCCAAAACATGCCTTGGGGGATTCCATGCCCAACAGGCCCCCAACACAAACATCGTGACTCGCCGTCAAGTCACTCTGTCGACATGATGATCTTTGCATGGAGTCCCTCCAATTGTTCTCGAACCGTGCTGAGGTTAGTAGCACACTGAGCTGCTACTTGATGAATCTGCTGCATCCGTTGTTCTGAGACCTTTGTGTCATACATCTCTACTGATATATGTTTATAGTCCCACGCATTTTTCTAGCTCCTTGGAGCGTGAAGACTGTGCTTCCAACGGCTAGTTAGATAGCCGACCCACCTGTGTAAGGCTTCAAGTAGCTGCAATTCACTTTGCCTGGGAAGGGTTCTCCATTGAGTTTGACTAATTGGACCGCACCTCCATCTGTGACCTCCTTAACCATGTATGGTCCCAACCAATGCATTCTGAATTTTTTGGGAAAATTTTCAAACTTACTGTCATACATCAACACTTAGCCATTTATCTTGAATGTACACAACTTAATATGGTGATCGTGCCAGGCTTTTTCACACTGATTTTGTACCTGCTGATGAAAAATAGCCAAGAATTGTTCCTCCTCTAGTTATTCCAATTGCGTGAGCCTCTATTCCAAAGTTTCGCGGTCCGTCATACCTGTGAGCATGGCTATTCGGACTAGGTATAATATACTCCATTAGCATGACAGCTTCCACGCTGTAGAATAATCGGAAAGGTGTTGGTCTTGTTAGTTTCTTGCATGTTGTCCTATAAGTCCATAATACTGCAGGTACGTGTAGGTCCCAATCGTTTTGCTGCGCGTTGCACACTTTGGTGAGTGCAGTCTCTAGTATTTTGTTGAATGCTTCTATTGCCCCATTTTCTTGTGTGTGATACGGTGTGCTTTGCTTGATGATACATCTGGAACTCTTAGGTGAGTGCACTGATGGTTTCATTCAGGAAATGTGTACCGCAATCACTCATTAAGATCTTCAGACATCCAAATCAGGTCAACACGTGTTCAAACAAAAACATCGTAGTTGTAGCGGCTGTGCAGACTTTGATCGGTTGTGCTTTCGCACATCGTGTCAGGTACTCCATCACGACGATGATGTAGCGCGCACCTGTTTTTCCCTGAGGTTTGATAGATCCCACAAAGTCGATTGTCCATTTCTTAAATGACTGTAGTTTCATTTGTGGATTCAATGGTATCTCATCCCTATGCGATGGTTTTCCGTTCCTTTGACATATATCATAGGCCTTATAGTGTGCGTTTGAATCTTGGTGAAGGGTTGGCCACCACAACCCTACACGAAGAATCTTTTGTGCGGTCGCTCATCCTGCATAGTGTCCTCCTACAGTGCTCCCATGTTCTTTCACGAGGATCTGACTCCGTTCAAATTCAGGTACATACCTTCACAATATCTCATCATTTCCCATTTTATATAGGCGCCCCGCGATGGTAGAAAAGTTTGTCGCGCGCACAACCAATTCCCTCTTCTATTGGATGGAGTATTCCTCCAGCACGGTCCTGTTGTCAGAAAGTGGATTATATCTTCGAAGTGCTCATCCACGATGCATACAACAAAGGGCTGTGCATCAGGCAATCCTTCCATCAAACTAGTAGGTTCCTCGCTTGTCTCAATATGCGACAAGTGATCCGGTACTGTATTCAGGTGTCTAGGTTTTAACACAACCTCAAAGTCATATTCTTGGAACAATAAGAGTCACCTACATATGCACCCCCCCAACACAAGCTCATTGACCAAGTTATTTAGTGCGGAATTGTCTATATACATTTTGAAATGTCCTCCTAGCAAATTGTGTCGGTATTTTTGGAGCGAGTACACCATCGCCAACCCCTCGCGCTTGGTTGTGGAATAGTTCATCTCAGCTTTGGATAATCTATGACTTGCAAATGCGATAGGGTGATTCAAGCCTTCTCCACCCTCCTGTGTGAGCACTGCTTCCAACGCGATACATGACGCATCAACATAGACATGAAATTCCACATCCCACTTTGGGAAGACCAGGATTGGAGTGGAGGCCAATTTCCCCTTTAGGACATCCAAGCTCTTCATGCAATCATCATTCTAGCAAAATGTGTCATCCTTTTTCAATATTTTTTCCATCGACATGGTGATTTGGGCATAGCTTTTGATGAACTTCCTGTAGTACCCAGTGCGTGCCAAGGTAGCGCGCAATTGTTTAACACTTCATGGCTCTCCCAAATTTAGAATCATTGCAATCTTCGCAGGGTCCACCATCAGTCCCTGTTTGAAGACCACATGTCCTAGCAGGTTCCCAAAGGGAATGAGGAATGTGCACTTCTTAAGGTTCAGCACAATTTGGTGTCGTTGGCAAGTACCCAGCATCAAGCGTAAGCTTGCTACGTGGTGCTTAACCAATCCAAAGACAATCCAATAATCCAGATAGACCTCCAGGAACTTATGTATGTATTCTTTGAATGCGGCAACAACGATGCGCGAAAATATTGTTGGCGCGTTCTTCAACCCAAACGGCATAACGGTATATTGGAAGTATCCCCATTCCGTCGCGAAGGTCATCATGCTCCTGTCTTTCGGCGCGATTTTGATTTGGTGGTACCCTAAGAACCCGTCCATGAAAGAGTATGCTTCTTGTCCGCCAACATTTTCCAATACTTCATTTGTGAACAGTGTCGGGAATGGGTCGTGTACATAAGAATCATTCAACTTCCTGAGCTCCACACATATTCTTGTCTCGCCCTTCTGCTTTTTCTCCTGTACTACCATAGGGCTCACCCAGTCAGATTCTTCCACCAGCTCAATAATTCTAGTTGCGAGCATTTTGTCTAGTTCTATGCAGACCTTTTCCTTATACCTTGGATTCAAGTGGTAAGGCCTCTACTTAATCGGCTTCGCATCGGGTTTCAGGGTGATCTTCATCATCCCTAAGTTGCCAAAAATCCCTTTTAAGTTCGTAATCTTGTTTGGGAATAAGTCTTGGTACTCGAGGAGTAACTCAGCGACCTTATCCACCATGGAATCATCCCAATAATCACCGAGCGTTGCATATTTTGGTTCAGCCTCCATCCCAATGTTTACCTGCTTTGTTTTTAGTGGCGCAGTGATGTCAGGATCTTTGATCAACGGTCCACGAACCTCACGACAGCTTTTAGTTTCTGGAATGTTAATTTTCCATGGATCCTCATCATCCTCCTCAATATTTACATTGTAACGCTCTAGTGCACAGCTCAGCTGGATCACCCATTCCAGCTGAAGCACTTCCATTGGCTCCTGGGGTATTTTGAAGATAACTGCTTTTACTGCTTGTAGCACATCATCAACAGTATCCCACCAACGATCCTCAAACATGAAGTTCAACAGGAATCCTTCGCACAAGATATCCCATTCGCTCGTGCCATGGCAGAGCTCCATCTTAGTATACCAATTCATAGGTATGATAGAACAGATGCACCCACTCAGGTTGTGGCTCTTCCCCGTAGACCTTGGTCCATTTCGCGAAGTGCGTACGTGGGTCATCCTGTCCTTCATACTTGTCTTTATCTGCATCTAAGGTTTTCCAAATCATATGAGCATCATCCTTCTGCATTCCCACCAGTCCTCAAAATTCTGTTGGTGCGTACCCCACCATCTTGCGGGCATAGCACAGTGCCCATTTCAAATCCACGAAACGCTATTGTTTTGTTACTTCTCTTTCAAATTTGTTTAGGAAATCATCTACCACGGTCAGTCCATCATACATAGGTAGATCTCTTGCCTCTATTGCTACACAATGTAGTGACCTTATCATCATGTTGCAGTTGAGCATGGTTACCTCATGTAACCGATTCTGCCATCTTTCTATCTCCTCGTCTGAATTTGAGGTGCAGGAGCTTTCACACTACCACGAAATACTGCCATATGCCATTGGATTTACTCAATCCTGCTCTCGCGCAGTTATCCTGTAGATATAATCTAGATCATCGTTGCTATCGCAATCGCGCACCGGCTCTATGTAGCGCGATCCTTTTGCAGGGTTTAAAGGTACCACTACGCACAGTGAATTTTTCTCAAAAATCATTTTGCGCTTCTTTAGATTTATCACTCCATTCATGTCAGTGGCCCAATTTATTCCCAATAGCACGGGATAGGGATTGTTGTCATCAACAATCTCTATCACTTCAAAATCTGCAAGCGCGCTCGCACCTTCGATATCTATCGTTATTCCCTGCAATCTTCCCATTGGTAGGATCTTTTGCTGGTTCGCCATTCTCAATTGAATAGGGGACCATTGCAATGCGGGCCTACCCATGCGCTCCCATGTATGCTTTGGCAAAACATTTGCATCCGATCCTAGATCCAAAATCACTTGATCCATTTCATATTCCTTGATTTGCACAGTTAATCTCATCTCCCTTCCTATTCGCATTGCGTGCTTTCCGAGCTTCCAGACTATGCATGGTTCTTCGAGTCCAACACATCTAGTGATGGGTTCTTGCAGCCCCTTCACTACTTTCCTGTCGCGTAGTAGATTCATGCATGTCTCCAGAAAGGTAGTGAGCATTGATGGTTCCATCTCTGGTTCTAGTTGGTCTTTACTACTTGAAGCGGAGGCCTCCATGAAGCTCTTCTTAGCTTCCATGAATGTCTCCCTCACGCACTCCAAATCGAACTCTATTTCCTTTGTTGGAGCCTTGTGAACCAAGGCACTCTCTTCATGCTGCTTGCCTTTGTCATCTTCTGTCATGATACCGCTTCGGAGGATGATGTTTACATTGGGGTCCTCCTCGAGTGGCTCAAACCTCATCATTTGCAGGTTCTGAGTTAGGGGAGGTTGGAGTGTTCCTTTGTCATGCAACCTTGCTATCAGTGTGGGGCAGTTCTCCATCTCATGATCAAACTGGGTACAATATAAACATGATGCTCTCATCAGATTTGTACAATCACGGGCATAATGCCCTGGCCCTCTGCAATTGTAATAGATTAGCTGTTTGCGACCCCTTCCTGGTCCCATTCCACCTCGACCTCGCCCGCGCCCTTGAAACCCAATGTGCATCACCCCTGCATTTTGATCGAGGGGTCATGTTTCGGTTTGAACTCTTTAGGTAGGAGTCTGATCCATCATCAGTTTATAACTTCTACAGGTACACTCATCATGGTCTATTGACCTACAGAAATTACAGAACAACTGTTGGGATGTCTGCATATACTTCTGTAATAGATGATAGTTATATGTAGCATGCTTTCCTCCTATCTAACAAATAACACACCATAATGTCGGCACTACATTTGGCCTTACTTGTGCCTCTAGTTTCAATGGCATTGGCCCTCCTCCCACCAGGTAGTTCGTGAAGACTGGACAATGGTCCTTGTCATGTCCCTGGCCTTTGCACTTTATGCACCATACCTCCTTGTGTGCTTCTGGGTGAGTTGTCATGTCTTGTTTCAAGCTCTGCATCTCAAGAGACAAGTTCTTAAATTGCGCGTGCATTTGTTGGACTCCTAAATTAGGATCTTGAATCGGGGTCTCGTGCAGTCTCATTGTGATCTCTAAAGCCTTGACCTGAGTTGATAGCTTACGTTGCGACAACATGTTCCTTAGATGTGGCGTTAGCGATGCTACAAACCATGCGCGGTGTTGCCCATCTGTCAAGGTCATGTTGGATTGACGAATCATACACTTCAATCTCTAATCCAGCTCCCAAGGGGTCTCACCTGGATGTAGTTTTTAGCCCCGTACAAAAATTACCTGCATACGAATTCTAAAACAGATAAAATAAACAATGTGAGAGCATAACACATAAAGCACATATACATAGAGATTTTCCTCTGGATCCCAAAACCGAGACTACCAAATTGATTTTTCATTATTTTCCTTTCAATGTTATAATACATATTTATACATGCCAAAGCATCCAATACCATGGACCAAAAACCATTGCGTCTAATACCATGGACCGAAACCATCGCGTCCAAAAACTTGTGTGAAAATCATGCAAAAACCATAGGTGGATCCGCCCGTCCTAACATAGGGTCTAAAACCAAAATTTTGCAGGGAGCTGCCCCAGGCCCCATAAAGTAGGGTTATGGGTACACTGCAAACCCCCTGTGACCCCCCCACTACACAATCGGCTCAACGAAGGGGGGCTACGGCCCCCCTCTAACCCCCTGGTTAACTATGTGGGCTTCTCGTGGAAAGAATATAACACAACCCAACATTTACCACTTGTTTTTTTCTTTCCATAGGGGGCCACAAGAGAACTTAGTCATTTTTCTAGCCCTGAAACGCCCATTATCTCTCTACACCAAGAGAACTACTCAGAGCTCACAGATTTTGTTAATGCATCTGTAGTATTCTTCAAAGTGTCCACCTTTACCAACAACACCTTTTTGTCTTCTATCATATCCCTTACAAAGTGATACTAAACATCAATGTGCTTTGTCTTTGAATGATATGCGGGGTTCTTTGCCAAGAAATTGCACTTGTTGTCACAGTCTATTCTTATAGCTCCCCTGTACTAACCCCATACCTTGAACACAATTCTTGCAACCAAACTTCTTCCTTGCTTGCATGAGTGGCTACCATGTATTCTGCCTCTGTAGTTGATAGTGCCACTACAGATTGTTTCTTACTCATCCAACTGACTGCACCTCCAAATAGGTTAAACACATACCCACTTGTAGATCTTCTCTGATCCAGATCTCTAGCCCAGTAAGCATCAAAAAAGCCATGAATATCCAACACTCTGTCCAATCCTGGTATTCCTTGGTAGCACAAATCATAATCACTAGTGCCACGCAAATACCTGAAAACCCGCTTCATTGTTGTCCAATTCTCCTTCCTTTGTTTTGACATAAACCTGCTCAATACTCCCACTGCATGTGCAATGTTTGGTCTAGTACAGACCATTGCATACATCAACCTACTGACTGCACTTGCATATGGAACACAAGACATGTCCTCTTCCTCTTCTTCTGTCTTGGGACATTGTTCAGCAAATAACCTCACACCTACAGGAATAAGAACCTTCACCAGTTTACTATCCTGCATATTAAACCTCTGCAGTATTGTCCCGACATACTTCCTCTGGTTTAACCAGAGCTTCCTCTTTGCCTGACCACTTTTAATTTCCATGCCCAAGATATAGTTTGCAACACCAAGATCTTTCATGTCGAATTTGGAGGACAATTGGATCTTCAAATCCTGGATAATTTCTTTGTGATTTCCAACCAGCAACATATCATCCACATACAAGACCAGATAAATAACACGGTCACCAATTAATTTAAAATACACACAGTGATCTGCTTTGCTCCTGGTGAAGCCAAGTCCTCGTATAAATGTATCAAATTTTTTATACCACATCCTTGGTGATTGTTTTAAACCATACAAAGACTTCTTTAACTCGCATACCATTTCTTTCTTACCCTTCACTGCAAAGCCTTCAGGTTGCTTCATGTAGATTTCCTCTTCTAGATCCCCATGAAGAAATGTTGTCTTCACATCCATCTGTTCTACCTCAAAATCAAAAGCAGCAGCAA
>APFE031709632.1:300546-313640 GCA_000404065.3 Pinus taeda | reverse complement strand
ATAGAAGTTACCTTGGCAACAGGAGAAAAAATATCACCAAAATCAATTCCTGGCACTTGGGAATAACCTTTTGCTACCAATCGAGCTTTGTATTTCTCCACTTTTCCTTCTGTATTTGTCTTCTTTTTGAACACCCATTTGCTGCCAATGGGTTTCCTTCTAGCTGGCAACTCCACTAGATCCCAAGCCTCATTTTTGTGCAAAGATGCCATTTCATCAATCATGGCCTCTTTCCAGAGTTTTCCATCCTCTGAGTCCAATGCTTCCTTCATAGTTCTGGGATTATCATCAGTAATGGACAAAGAAAAATTTGAATAGAAAGCAGATGGACTATACCTTTTTCGCTACCTTCTTTCTCGAACTGATCTTCTCACAGCCGGAGTTTGTGGCTCTTCATCTTTTGATTCCTCCTTTACTGCAGAGTCTGATTCTTCCTCCTTTAGTTCAAACTCTATCTTCTCAGGTTCCTTTGGTTAGAATTCATGTTTAATAACATCTTTCACCTCTATGAACACCACATCTCGGCTATACACAACCTTCCTTGTTACTGGGTTCCAAAGCTTATAACCCTTTAAACCATCCTTATACCCAATAAAAATGCACTTTTCATATTTACTATCCAACTTGGTTCGTTTCTCCTTTGGAACATGTACATATGCATCACATCCAAATACCATTAGATGTGAAAGAGAGGGTTTCTTACGAATCCATACCTCTTGTGGAGTCTTATCCTCCAACGCTGATGAAGGTGATCTGTTGACTAAGTAACATGCAGTATCCACCGCCTCTGCCCAGAATTCCTATACTAACTCGGCACCATTGAACATGCTTCTTGCCCTTTCCATCAACGTCTTGTTCATTCTTTCTGGAACTCCATTTTGTTGAGGTGTATATGGAGTAGTCTTCTGCCGTGATATACCACACTTCTTACAAAATTATTCAAATTCCTTGCTGCAAAACTCTCCACCATTATCTATTCTTAGCACCTTTATCTTCTTCTCTGTCTGATTTTCCACCAAAGCCTTAAATTCTTTAAACCTGTCAAAGACTTCAGATTTCTTCTTAAGGAAATATATCCATGTATTCCTTGAGAAGTCACCTATAAATGATACATAGTACACAGAATTACCCAGTGATGGAACTTTCACAGGTCCAAACACTTCACTGTGCACAAGCTCTAATATTTGTTTCGTCCTCTTACCACCAGAGGGGAAACTCACCCGATTCTGCTTCCCATATACACAATTTTCACAGAAATCAAAATCCAGAGAGCTATTACTCTTACCTTCTACCATACCTTTACCATTAAGTATTCGAAGGCCCTTCTCTCCAATATGTCCAAGCCTTTGATGCCACAACATGGTCTTCTCTCTAGAGACCACTAGATTTTCTGCTCCACTTTCAGGAACCACAGAATTATTGCACCCATCAATAATAGTGCTACCTTGCATCTTGTATAGAGTTCCAACCCGAACTCCCCACATCAATACCAGTGCTCCCCGAACCATTTGAAGGTATCCTTCTTGAACACTGTTTTTACACCTGCATCATCCAGATTGCTTACAAAAATCAGATTTCTGGCTAATGCAAGAATATGTAGAACACCTGGAAGCATTATAGCTCTTCCACCTTGCAAGTTCAACTTTCCTTTTCCATGACCAACGCTTCTAGGCTTCTTGTCATCCCCCAAGAAGACATCACCACCATCATATTTCTCATACTCGCAAAACCACTCTCTATGGGGAGTGAAGTGAAAGGATGCACCTGAGTCAATCAACCATGCCTCATGATCTACATGTGTACTTAAAGAAGCCAAGTACACATCCCCATATTTATCTAAGGTGGTTTTCACCTCTGCAGAAGGAGCCTCATCAGATTCCTTTCCTTTGTTAGGAGCTTTAGATTTACAGTCCCTTTTGAAGTGGCCTTCCTTTCCGCATTTCCAGCACACCACCTTCACAGGTTTTCTTGGAGATTTAGATCTCCCACTCGATGACTTATTTTTGTTTCTATTCTGGGACTGTCCTCGTATAGACAAGGAGTCACCATTCTGGCTCTCCATATTTTTCCGTCTCATCTCCTCCGTCAGCAAGGCTGAGACTATTTCATCAAACTGTAAGGCAGTTGCATTGCTACCTATTACAATAACCAGACTATCCCACGAATATGGTAGAGAACAGAAAAAACTGATGCACTTATCTTCATATAAAATTTTAATATCAACAGATGCTAGCTGAATTACCACAATATTAAATCCATTCAGATGCTCTGTCACCAAGTCTCCATCTTTCATCCTCAGGTTATACAGCTTTTTCCGCAGGAACAACTTATTCACCAGAGACTTAGATTCGTACAAAGTCCCTAGCTTGTCCCACAAAGCCTTCGCCGTAGCTTCCCCTGATACATTCAACAATACTGAATTTGAGACACATAATCGTATTGTGCTCTTTACCTTCTGATCCAACTTCTTCCATTCTTCATCAGACACTCCCGTTGGTTTAGTACCCAGATCTACTGCAATTTCCTAATCTTTATCCACCAATAGATCATCCATCTTGAGTTTCCACAACTCAAAACTCGGACCATTAAATTTCTTGATCTCTACCTTTCCACTACTTGCCATCTTCTTTCACCACCAGAATCGATCTCGTAGATCTTCCACTGAACAGGGTCTACCACAAGCCCGAGCGAAAGCCATATTTCTATTTTATGAAATAGAAGAATACCCGAGATAGATTAATTATCTTTATATATTTTTGCATTGTAGAGTAATGCACTTATCACCCTCGTTATACATTACAAACCAATCACCCATCAACTGATATATCACTGGGAAACTGGTCCCATTACATCCAGTCGGAGCCACCACACCAAACGGAAAAGGAGCTGCAATAAGGTCTGGACAGGGTGGTTTTCCCCAATTTTGATGCAGCGATTTTAGAGGCATCAATAGAACCCGAAGCAGAGAAATGGCATTGTCAAGCTACAAAGAAAAGGGAAGAGTTAGGTTGTGACCACCTACGACAATTCCTTGAAGCTGCAAGCAAAGAATAATGGGAAGGCGAAGAAAGACACCGACAAGTGGTGTGAGTTCCATAAAATTCCCACTCACAACACGAACGAATGTCACACAAAGCAGGTGTTGGTGGCTGAGCTAAAAGACTCAAAGATGGATGAATTCTCTTATTCTGAGCTAGAACCTGAAAATGGAGTCGATAAAGGAAAGAAGATCATTGATGTTGAACCCACTGTGATGGTAGCCACCACCAAGCTCAAAAAGATGGAACCTAAGGATCTAGAGGAAGGGGAGCACCTCTTCCACTCGCAGATGTGGTAAAGGGTTCACCAGTGCAGTTCATCATTGACAACAGGAGCCAAAAGAACTTGATCTCAGTCGAGGTCGTTAAGAGATTGAAGCTGCCAACGATGTTGCACCCATAGCCATACACCATTGGGTGGCTTCACCAAAGGCTAGATCTTTATGTCAACTAGCAGTGTCGTCTGTCTTATAGAATCAAGTCCTTTGTAGATGAGGTATTGTGCAATGTTTCCCCTCTAGAAGTCTCTGTTGTTTTATTAGGCCCACCATACCTATGGAAGTGTCATGTTGTATATGAATCTAGACCTCATTATGTTATTATTACTTTGGGTCATAAATTGCACAAGATACCAAAGGTAGCACCACCTATTACCCTTTCTTTGATCTCTACTAAACAATGCAGTAAGATCATTTCCCATATTGAGAAATTTTCCTTCTTTATGGTTCACCCTTAGAGCAAAAGGAAGAATGTGGCCACATCCATAGCCTCCAGACAGGGCTCCTCCACATGGTAGCAACAGATGGATAAGGTCGTGGAGGAGTACAAGGACATCTTCACCTCACCCACAGGGGTACCCTTACACTATCAGGTCAAGCAATCCACAGTACTAACCTCGGGCACACCGCTACCCAATGGACCAATCTATCGACTCTCTATTCTGGAGAACAATGAAATGAAGAGGTAGATTCATGAATTGTTGAATAAGGGGCACATCAGGCCAAGTTCATCACCTTATGGGATCCTGCTCATGTTGGTACAAAAGAAGGACAAAACCTGGAGGCTCTGTATTGACTACCATGTGTTGAATAAGATCATTGTCCGTAATCGTTAACCAATCCCACAGATTGATGACCTTCTAGGCTAGCTCAAGGGGGCCAAATATTTCAGCAATATTGACTTGAAGTCCAGTTACAGCAGGTATCGATTGAACCCTTCGATGTGTGGAAGACTTCCTTCAAATCTAAGGAGCTCCTTTTCGAATAACCTGTCATGCCTTTCAGGTTGACAAATGCCCCCGCAACCTTCATGCAAATCACGGATGACATCTTGTAGCCCTTCACCAACTCATTCGTGGTTGTATATCTAGACGACATCCTGATCTTCATCCAAATTTAGGAAAAGAACATATATCATATTTTACAAGTCCTCTAAACCATGCAACAACACAAATTGTGTGCCAATTTGGAGAAATGCACTTTTGGTATGACCCAGGTTCAATATATGGGGTACATCATTGATGAGTAGAGTGTGCATGTGGACCTGACCAATATACAATTTATTTGGGATTGGCTAGCCCCAACCACTAAAACATAGCTCTAAAACTTTCTGGGTATTACCAATTTCTATCGTAGGTTCGTGTTGGGATTCTCTCATATCACTTGGCCTTTGAGTCAAGTCACCAAAGGAAAAGTGAAATCAACGTTCTTTTGGTTTGAATTGAAACAGAAAGTGGTTTCCAAGTTGAAGCATCACCTCTACTATGCACCGGTTCTCACATTACCAGACCTGCAACAACCATTTGAAATTGAGACAGATGCGGCAAGTAATCAAATACAATTAGAAATAAACATCTACACTTGGGTCAATGCATCTAGTGCAAGCAACCAAATAGGATTAAAAATCAAGAGCTACATTGAAATCAATGTTATCCAGTGAAATCAATCAAATACACTTATGAATCAACATCTACATTGAATTCAATGCATCTATTTCAGTGAAAAATCAAAATAGCCATGACTTTCTAAATCCAAATTTTTTTACCATTTGTAAAAGCCTTACTTATTTTTCCTCTATGGTTAATAATGTTTGATATTATATAATACTATATAATATTTGTAATTTTCTTTATGTGTCTCTTTCTTCTTCCCTCTTTCTCTCCCCTCTATCTCTGTGTATATCCCCCTCCCTTTATCCCCTATTTTTTTCTCTCTATGCCTCTCCCTTCCTCTCTCTATCTCTCTTTTCTTCCCTCTCTCTACCCCTGCCATCTATATTTATGTCTCCCTCCATCTATTATTCTTTGTCTCTCTATCTCATCACCCAAAACACACACACACACACGCACTCTCCATATATATCTATCTCTCCCTCACTCCATTTCTCTATCTATCTCCGCCCTCCATTTGTATCTCTATCTCCCTTTGTCTCCACTTATTTATCTCTCTATATCACCCACAAACATACACACACTCTCTCCATATCTATTTATCCCTCGCTCACTCCCCCTTCCTCTCCCTCTCTCTTCCGATTTCTCTCCCTCTCTCTTCCCCTTCTCTCCCTCTTCCTCTTATTGGAAGGAACTAGAAGTAATTCCAACTACCCACCACCAAAATTCAACAGTGATTTTAATGCAGGTTCTAGAATTCGTTGAAAATGGGCAAGCTTCCTGAAGAATCCACCGCCCCAATCGATCTATAGAAGCTTCTCCATCCTGTATAAATACATGTTTAGTCAACCAATGGAAGCAAGTTGTGAGTTCTGTGTTTATGTGTCTCTGCTCTCTGATATGGTATCAGAGCGAGGTTGAGGGCTGAGTGTGAGAGCCCACTGTGTGTGAGTGTGAGAAATTGTCGTGTTGCTAAAGGAGTCGTGTGGATAAGTTTTCTCGTGTGTTGGTCAGAGAGGGCAGAAAACCTACGTGAAATGCGCTTGTGTGTGAGTAAAGGGTGTGCTGCTGAGAAATCAGGTGAGAACCTGCATGCAAAGGAGGGCTCGGTGGTAAGCTGTGTGCTGTGTTTATGAGTTTCAGTCTCTCCTCTCTCTGAGCTACGTGCTGTGAGCTTGGGAGGTCCCGGCTATACTGGCGGTGGCGGTGGCGGAAGAGGGTGCACCTTGGACTGCAATCGCAAGTGTCGCGCTTACTACTAGAAGTAGTACTCCATCTGTGTTTTTTTTTGCTTACTGTAACGCGCTTACTGCTACAAAAAGAATGTCATCTATGTTTTTTTCTTATATGTTGTAAGCTAGTGCTTATATATACTGTACAGTTTAATCTGATGGGGAAGTTGGCTGAGTTTTTTTTGGATCTGTGACGCTTTAAGTCTGCTATGTGCCAAGTGCCCTTAAACTCTATCAAGCATTTATGCATACGTGGCATATAAATGTGGTAATGGATTGTTTTTATAGAGATATGTTGTTCCGTAGTATAAAGAGGAGTGTGGAGGTGCCAATATCGTGGAGAGACAAACAACTATGTGTAACCGTAGTTCAGTATGTTTCATTGTGTGTGGTAAACGTAGATCAGAGTGGTTCATAGCTGGTAATAAACGCTTATAGTTTGTCTGGCAATCGTTTTTATTAAAATATTGAAGTTGTGGAAAAACAAATTTGCATTTTGGTGATTTGAGGAAGTTTTTTTTCATGATGGCAAATTTGTTACCTGATACTTATTTGAATGAATCCACTAAACTTGATGGAGAAAATTATGTGAATTGGAAATTCAAGTTAATGACTATTTTAGAAGGTAATAATTTGTGGTCCATTGTGAGTGGGGATGAGCCCAAACCCACTGTTGCAGGTTCTATTCTAGATTGGGAGAGAAGGGAGACAAAAGCAAAGGTGTTGTTGTGTATGTCCGTAAAGGAAAACATTATTCCTCACATTAGAGATTGCAAGACATCAAAAGAAACATGGGATATGTTGAAGGGTTTGTATGAAATAACAAATACAAACTGGATCTTGTTTTTGAAGACTAAGCTTTTATCTCTAAAAATGGAAGCAAATGAAAATACAAGCAATTTCATATCTCGTGTCAAAGATTTAAGTGATAAGTTAGGATATATTGGTGAAAAGGTGTCTAGTACTGACTTAGTTACCATCACATTAAATGGCTTAGTGCAAGATTATCAAATTTTTGTTTCAAGTCTTGCAGCTAGAGAGAAACCCCCTACATTTGATGAATTGATAGGAATTCTTCTACAAGAGGAGGAGAGAATGAAGAGCTTTAATTTGGGCTCTAGCAGTTCAGATTTGGCATTAGTAGTCAATGGAAAATATCCATACAGAGGCAAACCATGGGACAAGAACAAAGGAGGCAAGTTTCAAGCAAAACAAAAAGGTATGACACAGTCTAAATTTCTAATCCATAAGAGAAATGATGAGTGTTATTATTGTGGAAAACCTAGGCATCATTCTAAAGATTGTTATTAAAGGAAATACAATGAGTCTAGGCAAAGAAACAAAAGGCATAATGGAAATTTTGTGGACAAAGATACCTCAACCAGTGATGGATTTAAAAATCTTAAATTGTTTTTTTCTGATGCTGCATTGTCTGTGGAAAATGATGATAAGAATGCTTGGTTCATTGATTCTGGTGCATCACTCCATATGTCTTGTAATAAGGAGTGGTTTGATGAATATTATGAAAACATTGATGGAACATATGTTTGTCTAGGAGATAACAGATCACTTAAAGTACAAGGTTATGGAGTAATAGGTGTGAATTTTCCTAATGGACAAGAGAAACAAATCCATAATGTGATGTATGTTCCTGATATCAAAAAGAATTTAATTTCTGTTTCTACTATTACTGACCAAGATTTGAAGGTGGAATTTGTTAAATCACAGTGTGTAGTGAAAGACATTCAAGATCAGTACAAGGTTATTGCCACAGGAACCAAAGTTGGAGGCTTGTATAAGTTGGATGTGACTAGGAAAAGTCATCAAGTGTTGGCATCTACAACAATATCAAGAGTAGAATTATGGCATCAAAGGTATGAACATCTAAATCACAAAGATTTAATGCTACTTCAAAAGAACACAATGGTTGAAGGTCTTCATGTCTTGAATAATGATCATGTTGAATATGAAGCATGTGTACTTGGCAAGCAACATAGGGAGGAATTTCCTATGCATAAAGAAATAAGGCAAAGGGAAATATTTGAACTAATTCATACTGATGTATGTGGACCTATGCAAACTAGATCTATTGGTGGAGCATGGTATTTTCTTATTTTTGTAGATGATAGATCTAGATATACATGGGTTTATTTCATAAGATAGAAGAGTGATGTTTTTGAGTACTTTAAAGAATTTAAGAGTATGGTGGAAAAACAAATTGGTAATTACATTAAAATTTTGAGATCTGATCAGGGGGGGAGAATTTAATCAATATTGTAAAAGCAATGGGATTCTGCAACAATTTACAGTGCCACATACACCTTAGCAAAATGGAGTTGCTGAGAGGAAAAACAGAACACTAGTTGAATGTGCACGTAGTATGCTTCAAGGTAAAAATATCTCTAATGTTTTTTGGGCTGAAGCCATTAATACTGCTGTTTATTTGAAAAATAGGAGTCCAACCAAAAGTTTAGAGCTTAAAATGCCTTTTGAAGCATTTTATGGGTACAAACCAAAAGTGAGTCATTTAAGAGTTTTTGGTTGCAAGGCATTTGCTCATATTCCAAAAGATGAAAGAAGAAAACTTGATGCAAAGTCAATTAAGTGCATATTTATTGGTTATTGTGATAATCATAAAGCATACAAGTTGTTTGATCCCAATACTCATAGACTGCTTGCAAGTAGGGATGTGGTGTTTCATGAGAATGCAAATGATGGTAATAAAATAAATAATACTAGTGTATTCTCATGATATTGATGATTATGTCAAAATAGATCCAAGTGTTGAACAAGAACAGGAACAAGCACAGGAACATGTACAATTTCAAGAGCAAATAGCTTCAAGTAGTCATGACACTCCAAAGAGAGGAGAGGAAACTCTGCAGAGCCGAAAGAAAGATGAAAGTAGTAAAACTCTAAGAAGGTCACACGTCAAAGTTAGGTACCTGTAAGGTATAAAGATTATGCATTAATGTCTCTTGTTATGAATGTTGTAGAACCTTCAAGCTATGAAGAAGCTAAAGAATATGAAGAATGGAGAGATGCAATGAATGAAGAATATAACTCTATAATGAAGAATGACACATGGGAATTAACAAAATTGCCTAAAAAAAAAGTTCCCATAGGATGCAAATGGCTTTATAAATCTCAATTTAATGTTAATGGAAGTATTGATAAACATAAAGCTAGATTGTTTGCAAAAGGATATTCACAAAAGGAGGGAATTGATTATGAAGATACTTTTGCACCTGTAGCTAAGTTGAACACAATTAGAATCATGATTGCATTAGCTACAAAATATAATTAGAAAATGCATCAGTTAGATGTCAAATCTGCATTTTTGAATGATGAGTTAAAAGAAGAATTTTATTTATTTCAACCTGAAGGGTTTGTAAAACAGGGACAAGAGCATCTAGTTTGCAGGTTAAAGAAAGCTTTATATTGCTTGAAACAAGCACCCAGATCATGGTATGTGAAAATTGATTCTTTCTTTTATGAGAAAGGTTTTATGAGAAGCAAAAATGATCCTAACTTGTACATCAAGGAAGATGAAGGAAAGAATGTTGCTTTAATATCTGTATATGTTGATGAACTTATCATAACAAAAAATGCATACAAGTTGATTGAAGAAATTAAAAATTAGTTGTCACATGTATTTGAGATGAAGGATCTTGGTGAATTACATTATTGTTTAGGTCTTGAAGTTTGGAGGGAACCTGGTAAGACACTAATCACACAAAGCAAATATACAAGGGAAATCCTTAAAAGATTCAATATGATTAAATGCAAGGCAACATCTACTCCTTTAGAACAAAATGTCAAATTGTGCAGTGATGATGGAACCAAAGAGGTGAATGGAACTATGTACCGTCAACTAGTGGGAAGTCTGAACTATCTCACCACTACCAAGCCAGATATAGCATATTCTGTTAGCATACTTAGTCAGTTCATGGCTAAGCCTTGTGAAAGCCACTGGAAAGTAGCAAAGAAAGTCCTTCGATATTTGAAAGAAACACTTAATTATGGTATTATGTATACTGATGAATTTGATGTTTAATTGGCAGGTTATTCTGATTCTGTCTGGGCTGGAAATCTAGATGATAGAAAATCTACAACTGGATACGTGTTCAATATTGGTTCATGACCAATATCATGGAGCAGTAAGAAACAACCAACTGTTTCATTGTCATCCACTGAAGCTGAGTATAAAGCATTATGCAGTGCTACCTGTGAAGCAATATGGCTTAGGAGGATACTTGAAGATGTTGGAGAAACACAACAAGCACCTACAGTAATCAGATGTGACAATCAAAGCACTATCAAATCGGCAAACAATCCTATATATCATGCAAGGACAAAACACATTGACACACAACATCATTTTGTAAGAGAAAAATTGCAATCAAAAGAAATTGACTTATCATATTGTAATACAGATGAAAATGTGGCTGACATATTCACCAAGCCTCTTGGAAAGGCTAAATTTGAAATATGTAGAAATAAGTTGTGCATTGTAGAAAATCCAAATTATGTTGTAAGCCTAGCTGAGACTTAGACCAGCGGGCATATCAGTTAAGAGTATGTTTGTTATATAGTTGGAATTAAGGGGGAGTGTTGGAAGGAACTAGAAGTAATTCCAACTACCCGCCACCAACATTCAACAATGATTTTAATGCAGGTTCTGGAATTCGTTGAAAATGGGCAAGCTTCCTGACGAAGCCATCGCCCCAATCGATCTCCAAAAGCTTCTCCATCCTATATAAATACATTTTTAATCAACCAATGGAAGCAAGTTGTGAGTCTTGTGTTTATGTGTCTCTGCTCTCTGATACCTCTCCCTCTCTCTCTTCCCCTTCTCTCCTTCCCTCCCTCTCTCTCTCTCTCTTTCCCTCTCTCCTTCTCTCTCTCTTCCCTCCTTCTCTCTCTTTTCCCTCCTTCTCTCCTCTCTCCCTCACGCTCTCTCCATCTCTCCCTTGTCACTCCTTCTCTGTCTCTCCACCTTTCTCTCTTTCTTCCCTCTCTCTTTCCCCCCCTTGAACTACATATCTTTCTCCCTCTCTCTCTCCTTCTCTCTCTCAAGTCCTCTCTCTTTTACTTCCTCTCTCTACCATTCTCTCCCACCTCCCTATATCTCCCCCTCCCCCTCCATCAATCTCTCTCTCTCCCCCCTCCAACTCTGTCACTATCTCCCTCCATATCTCCTTGTTTCTCTCTCCCACTCTCCCCCCTCCTCTATGTCTCCCTCTCTCTCTTCCCCTTCTCCCCTCTCTTTATTCTACCCTTCTCTCTCTCTTCCCCTTCTCCCCTCTCTCTATTCTACCCTTCTCTCTTTATTCCCTCCTCTCCTCTCTCGCTTATTCTCTCACCATCTCTCCCTTGTCACTCTGTCACTCTCTCCACCTCTATCTCTCTATGTCTGTGTTCTTCCCTCTCTCTCTCTAACCTCCAAATCTGTCACTATCTCCCTCCCTCTCTCCTTCTCTCTTCCCCTTTCTCTCCCCTCCATCTTTATGTCTCCCTCTCTCTCTTCCCCTTCTCTCCCTCTCCTCTCCTCTTCTTCTCTCTATCTTCCCCCCTCTCTTCTCTCCCTCACTCTCTCTCCACCTCTCCCTTGTCACTTCCTCTCTATCTACCTCTATCTATCTATGTTTTTGTTATTCCCTCCATCTCTCTCCCCATCCAATTCCATCTCTCTCTCCCTCCCTCTTTACTTCTCTTTATCCTCCGTCTCCCCTCACCATCTCTGTCTCTGTCTCTGTCTCTGTCTCTCTCTCTCTCTCTCTCTCTCTCTCTATGCCCTCCAACTTTGTCACTATCTTCTTCCCTCTCTCCTTCTCTCCCTCCCTCTCTCCCCCCTCAATCTCACATTCTCTACCCCCTCAATCCATATGATCGAGAATTGTCACTCTATGTAATCAATGATATATGTAAGGTCCAATATATTTTACATTTTAATTTTTTATTATGAAATGAGCTATGGTTTTTGGGCATGTGGTATTGATAAGCCAAGGTATTTTCCCATGGTATTGTAATAAAACATATTTACAAGTTAATAATATCCATGGTAAAGTGGGGTAATGGTTAAGAATATTTTTATATTGTAAGTTTATTGTAAGTATAAAGTTTTTATGTGAACTTATTAATTAAATTTAAATATGCTTTGGAATCATTATGGCAAGGAAGGACTCGATTTGTCTGTTGATCATTATAATGTTTAACTTTGAAAAATAAATATTTATTTTTCAATATTATTAAAAAATCTATTTTTCAAACATTTGATTAGACCATAAATTGAAGGTCTTATTGCAACCTTTGCACAATATAATGTCACGTGGATACAATTCCTTACATATTTTATGCTATAATTTGTGGATATGGTTGTAATATTCATGCATGATTTTTAGACATTTGTGTGGTGATGATTATAGTTGTAATATTCATGCATGATTTTTAGATATTTGTGTGGTGATGATTCTTAAGCTTTGCAGGAAAATTATCCAAAAATAAAATCCTTGAAAATAGATTATACTTAGGTAAATAATATATTTAACATCAATTACTTCCCACCTTAATTCAAGAAAGATTTTACACAAAAATAGATATGAATTAGATGTAAATAAATATATTTACCAAGTGTTACTTCCCACCATTATTTACTTTGTCTTAATCACCTATGTAGGAGTAAAACTATAAATGTGTAGACTTATTAGTAGTGACTACCCACCAAAATTTAGGGCATGACCAAGAAATTTACTTTACTTCACAGCTCAATTTATTAGTTCTTTCCAATGCAAGGCTATAAGATAATTGGTCTATCTACCACTATTAACTTAGCATTGACAACAAACTGAATTAAAAACAAAAATCCCGAAAAATCAATATGAATCCATGATAGTTATATTATTTTCAGTAATATTAAAAAAAAATATTATTTTA
>APFE031709632.1:257161-299600 GCA_000404065.3 Pinus taeda | reverse complement strand
AATCAATGGCTCCCAGGGTTTTCCAGGGCGCTGAATCCAAATATGCAGTTAAAAAACCATTTTAACTGCTAAAAATCAAGATTTAACTTCATTTCTTCCGCCGGATTCCGTCACCAGAATCTCCAAAAAATCGCATTATAAATAACTCCATAAAATAGCCCCTCATTATCATGGACGGTAGTGGCTGGGGACCATGCCAGGCCGATTATCTTCCACGTGCACTTCATTACTATTCAGCTGACTGAGTGGGCCCAGCCCTTTCCCACTGAGATGCTCCTTTTCCTCAACTTAATAATACAGTTTCATTGCATGTGCGGAATATGGATTTGCATCGCAGAGATCACAAGTTTAAATACTGCTTCTCCTCTCTTTTGTGGAACCATGCTCTCACTTTCTTTCATTCATTCTCTGCGAACATCAGTATATGTAGCCTCCTTCCTTCACCGAGTAATTCATTGAATTCAGTCCATAAAGCATTCAGCATCAGCTATGCCTACTCCTACTCATTCCAGGAGGAACATCCCCAAAAGAGGGCAGGTGAAGGCAGCCATTGCCTGTTCCCTTGCCCACTCCATCAGATCGCTGTTAAGACCCACTAAATCCTTCAACTATTCTATGGCTTCCGCTTCCGCTTCCTCTTCCTCTTCTCCAGCGACTGCAGATCGTTTCTGGGTACAATGATTGAGGTTGCAGAACAAGATGGACTTATCTCTACAATGTGAATGTTCCCCAATTACCAGTGCAGTGATTCAGAAGTTAAGAACAGAATCGAATCCTTAGATCTGAAGTACAAATCATTTGCTCACTTGCCTTATCCTGTTTCTCGGATTTGGAGCCGTGCAACACCAATAGAGTTAGCTCTGTACAGATTACCTACATATGAAGAGGGGGATTTTTTTTTTCTGCTATAGCTTTTCCAACCGTTGGAGCTGCAAAGCTGCAAATACAAAATTTTGTTGATTTCATCTTTTGAGTGGAAAGAAAGGGCATTTTGATATTAATTTCCTTGGCTGGTCTCTTTGAGAGATTTGTACATTTCCCAATGATCAAATGTTATGGAAAGAAAATGCATTTTTGATAAATCTCCTGGGCTTTTCTCTTTGAGAGATTTGTACATTTGCCAATGATCAAAGGTTTTATTTCAATGGTAATGTTATTTATCAACTCTCCTCCATGGTTTGTGTATTTTCCAGCTCTGTTCTGCTTACATTTTATTGCACAATGGAAACGTTTTGATATTAATCTCCTGGGCTTTTCTCTTTGAGATATTTGTAGATTTGCCAATGATCAAAGGTTTTATTTCAATGGTAATGTTATTTATCAACTCTCCTCCGTGGTTTGTGTTTTTTCCAGCTCTGTTCTGCTTACATTTTATTGCAAAATGGAAACATGCCCTGCAGTTTCATGATTCCATAGCAAGTCCAACTTTATAGGGTTAATTTATATAGTAATTTGTATGTATTGGTAGAATGTGCAAAGGTGAAGATGTGAGAAGGATGTTGGGCTTTCTCATACAAGTTTGGTGATTGCAAATTAGGTTTTATAAATATATTTACAGTTTTTTTGTTTTTTCTTTATTTTTTTCTACTACTACATTAGGGAATGATTGTATCAGGCAAATATTTTTGAAGGAATTATTTACTGTCAGCTCAATCACAGAACCTGTACATTTGAGAATATTTGTATCAGGGAAATATACCTGAAGGAATCACTTACTGTCAGCTCAATCACAGAACCTTACTCAAAGTGGTGAGAGAATTGACTCCAGTAACCTCTCAATAGAAAAAGCGCTTTAACAACAATCAATTAAACTAACCGTCTAGATTAAATATACTTGCAAGTTGTAACTCTTGGCAATATTTTATTAAGCAGTGTTTGCACTCTTCTACAGTGAACTTCACAAAACATGAAGGATCACAAAACAGTTAAGAAATTCTGTTGAGCAAACTTGGCTTTCCATGTACTTTTATTTTGGGCATTGAAATCTTTGAGAGTGCATTTCTTGGTACCATTTTTGAAATTTTTGAGAGTTTTCATTTCTTTCTCCCATTTTGTCATTGTCTTTGTTTTGAAAGTGATTCTTTATGATAGTTCCAATAAAATGTTAATAATTGTGTGAGAAATATTTTGTTACCAATTTTTTCATTCGGCCCTGTCTGAAAATGCCTTCGAGCTAATCTATGGTCGGTATTCAATCACCAAAAGGTCGAAGTTATATGGTTAAATCTTGTTAACTAGTTAAAATCGGTAGTCTATTTTTACAGTCCATGCTCGGACGTTAGGATCAGACTCGGCAGCTGGTGGTGCATCTTCCAGGTCCACTGCTGCTGCATAAACTGCCACGGTCATTCGCCGGACTTGTCCCCGGTTTCTGACGGTCTCCCTACCGGAAAAACAACATTTTGATTTTGAAATCCCCGCGGTCCTGTTCATCATTGATGATTCTGTAGCTGCATTAATGCCTGCCTCCCCCGTCCACAGGCCAATCCCCCTCCCAAAGTCAATCCGACGGCGGTCTCACTGCAGACGATCAGACTCTCGGGATTTTGTCAGTATCCTTACAGGACTAAGAAGGTTCATCTATAGCGTCCTTTCTCTTTTCTCCTTCTGATCAGTCCAAGATGAGATCTTCCTTTTTGTCCTCTCTGACATTCTTCCTGTCAGTCGACCCTTCCATCCAGGCATTTCTTCTCTGTCCAATTTCTCTGTGAACTTTGATCTCCTGTCAGGGTTGAGATCCAAGAAACCTCCCTTTGTCAGGGGTTCTTTAAATGGACGACCCGGACTCGCCCACCACCATGGCTCTCATCAAAGCAGCTATGGAGGCCGAAAGGGCCCACAATCCGTCCTCCACCTGGCAAGCTGCGGTGGCATCCATGATCCCATAGGATCCGGCCTCCAATCATGTTCCGGTTTTGCCTCAGACAGGCCTGGAATCCCGGAGGAAACAAAAGAAAACTTCTCATCCGGTCAAACCTGGCCCTCCCGCCAAAGCCATCCACATTTCTGGGAAGGTCCTCATTGAACGCATCGACAGCCTTCAGAAACTGGCCCTAATCGGGAAATGGTACTTCCCGTTTATGGATGATGGGGATATGCGAAAATGGTTGGCTGACAAATGGTCCCCCATCATTGGCTACGTACCAGTTATCTCAAGGCTCATGAAAGATTGGTTTTCCTTTCATTTCCTCAATCCAGAGGATATGGACTCCATCCTTAAGCGTCCTTGGGTATGTGGAAGAAGCTTCCTCTCTCTGTCGAGGTGGTATCTGGGCTTTGACCCCCTGAAGAACACTCCTACAAACAGTATGATCTGGGTCAAGCTCCCAAACCTGCCTCTCGAACTTTGGTCTCCAGAAACTCTATCTGATATTGGAAATTCCATAGGAAAATTTGTTTATGTGGACCCATGGTGTCGGGGGGAGAGGGACAAAAGAATCGCCTGGATCCTGATAGAGAAACATTTCAAAGGAAATTACCCAGAATTTGTGGAGATCTCCTGGAATGGGTTAAAAATATTCCAGAGGATTGACTTTTGGGGGATCCCATTTCGCTGTTCGAGATGCCACAAAACAGGCCACTTAATTAAAAATTGCTGCTTCCGCAAACTTCAGAAATCAAAAAGGTCCCTTCTTCCTGGCAAAAGAAGAGTGGTCCCGGATTCTGTTCAGGGGCATGTCCCAAATCCAGAGCAGGGGCAGTACTTCTCCTCCGACAGTCCGTTAAAAAGCTCTCCAGCAGGAATCCTCCCCTCTCCCATTAATGACCCTGGTTTCGGACCTCCCATCCCCGAACCCCATCAAGATGCCGTGGTCCCTTCCCCCCCAGCGATGAGCTTGGAAGTTTTTGAGGTGGGATCCCACACTATCCACATCCCATCATCGTCCCAATCATCGGACCCTCTCCTGCATCAAAGCCCTGCCCCAAACATGAAAGGAAAGAACCTCTTCCCCTCCCCCACGCCTCAAAATTCTCCTGTGGAATCTCCAAAGAACAAAATGGACAGCGACCTTGACCTCTTCTTTCACAGGAACTCCATCGATCTAGAGCCGCTCACTATCCACAAGCCCGCCTTCCCTTCAATCAGCCCCAATTCCGCCAGCAATATAACGGTGAGGAAAAAAGGAAAGGGAAGCTCTAGACACTTCCGAGGCCGCACTATTGCCTCTGACTTCGGCATTACAAACTTAGCCCTCGTCGAAGTTCCGGTTATGGAATCGGATCCCCCTCGACCCCTTAGAGCAAGTTCGGTCGGCCAGCCCTCTAAATGAAGTTTCTAATCTCAATGAATATTCGGGGCTTGGGAGCCGGCCCAAAATTCTTGGCTCTAAAACATTTCTTCAGGACAGCAAAGGCGAAAATAATCTTTGTTCAGGAAACAATGCACCCCAGCAGGGACTCAATAGCATATTTTAGGAGGATGTTCCCATCCTGGTTTCTGGTAGCAACGGGAGCAAACGGACTATCCGGAGGTCTAGCCGTCATGTGGGATCCAGTATGGGTCAAGGCGCTGGCTTTCAAATGTTGTGCAGGGATACTAATCTCGGCATCCTACAGGGGTTTTAACTTCAAGCTAAATCTTCTGAATATCTACGGACCATGCAGGAACAGGTTTCCCTTCTGGGAAAAGCTCTTTGCCTCAGAAATTCTATCTATGGAATCTCTGATCATAGCAGGAGATTTAAACCTCACACTCAGTGCTGAGGAGTGCTGGGGTACATGCGGGAGGTCTGACAGTATGGGTGACCGGTTAAGGGCAGAAATGATGCAGCGGAACCTCGTGGATATAGCCCCGGATCCCTTATCTCCGACCTGGGATAACGGCAGATTTGGCCCCTCATACAAAGCCAAGAGAATCGACCGATTTATCATTCACTCAGACATCATTGACAAATGCGGTCTGCCCTTCTCTTATGTTGCAAACGAATTCTCATTGGATCATAGACCAATCATCCTGAAATGGCGGGACTCGGCCTTTAAAAAAGGTTACTCATTCAAATTTAACAGAGTTTTCCTGAACGATCCGGATTTCATCTCATTAATCACTAGCAAATGGGCGGAATCTCAGGCATCAAGCGCGACTCTGTTCTCCACTTTCAGAGAAAAACTTCACGCCTTGCGCATCGCGGCAAAGGAATGGCAGTCTCACAAAATCAAATCCGACCGCCGAGACCTCACATCCATAAATACGGCCCTGGAATCTCTTCTATCGACCTCCACCTGGGACACCATGCCATTCGAAAAAAAGAATAAAATCAGGGATCTAACTGCCAGGAAAAACGAACTGCTTCTCAAGGAAGAAACCACTTGGCGATTAAAGAGCAGAGCGCTCTGGCTCAGGGAAGGTGACCGAAACTCAAAATTTTTTCATTCCTTTGCCAATGCCAGGCGGAAGATCAATACCATCTGGAACATCCGGGACAGTGGGGGGGATTTTCTTTCCACACAGGAGGAAATCTCAAATGAAGCCTCTGCCTTCTTTCATCACCATTATAAGCGCGGGTACAGCAGCCCCATCGACATGTTTTGGGCAGCAGACCCTGTTCCTACTATGTTTGATTCCCAGGCATATGAAGCCTTCATAAAACCCGTCACCGAGGACGAGCTTCTCTCTGCAATGAAAGCTTTCAAAAAGGACAGAAGCCCGGGGCCGGACGGTTGGCCGATTGAATTTTTTATCCACTTCTATGACCTCTTCAAAGGGGGCCTCCTGCGCACGGTCGAGGCTTCCCGTATGTCGGGCAATATCCACAGTTCTCTTTCTTCCACGTTCATCGCTCTGATTCCTAAGAAAAAGGAGACTGCCTCCCTCCACGATTTCCGCCCAATCTCGTTATGCAACACTCTCTATAAAATTATTTCCAAAATTATCGCGGATAGATTAAAGCCTGTTTTGAACCAATTTATCACCTGCAACCAGCACGCTTTCCTGAAAGATAGGAACATCTGGGACGCCGTGGCTATGACTCAGGAGTGCCTATACACTATGGCGAAAAACAAGACTGAGGCGGCAATTTACAAAATCGACCTCAAAAAAGCATTTGACTGCGTGGACTGGGGCTTCCTACGCATCTTGCTGGCAAAAATCGGCCTAAGATCTAAGGGAATCGAATGGGTAATGGCGTGTGTGGAAAACGTGCATTTCTCAGTAATCATTAATGGAATTCCTTCTCCCTTCTTCAAAGCGGAGAGAGGGCTGCGTCAGGGATGCCCTCTCTCCCCTCTGCTCTTCATCCTTGTCATGAACTCTCTCAGCCTGCAAATAAATAAGGCAGTCCAGGAAAAGGAAATCAGGCCGATCAAAATCTGCAAGGACATCCACCTCTCCCACAACCTGTTTGTTGATGATATTCTCATTTTTGCCATGCTGTGCAAAAAATCATGGGCATGTATTCACAATATTCTAATGAAATTCCAATCAGCCTCTGGTATTCTCATTAATGGGGATAAATCAAAGTTGTTCCACAACAACGTGAATGAAGACCTCATTTCCTGGACTGCATCTCTGCTTGGCTGTTCCCAGGAGTCAATTGATAATGGCATTAAATACCTTGGCTTCAATCTAAAAGCAAAGAACTACAGAAAACAGGACTGGTCATGGCTCATTGACCGCTTCTACTACAGGATCTCGGGTTGGGAATGGCGTTTCCTCTCCCTGGCTGGCAGATTCATCTTAGTGCAATCAGTGTTGTCTCAGCTTGCGGTCTACTGGGCCCACCTTTACCTTCTTCCTTCATCCACAACCAATAAAATGAGCTCACTTGCAACAAACTTTTTATGGGGTGGCCACTCCTTTCAATCAAAAATCCACCTTGTCAGGATGGAGGATTTATCAAAACCCAGGAAAGATGGCGGCTGGGGACTTCTAAATTTAAAAATCTTTGGGAGGGCCCTCATCTACAAATCATTACACAGGGGGATCTTCGGGAGTGGCCCATGGAGTCTCCTCATCAACAGAAAATACCTCAAAGGGAAAGACATCACATTCTGGTATAGAAGGAATACCTTGGGAAAGAAGTATGGATCTGCTATCTGGTTGGGCTTCAGAAAGCTCCAACACTTCTTCATGGAAAATCTGAGATGGAAAATCCACACAGGGACCAGCATTCTCATTGGCATCGACAGCATTCTAAATGGTCCATCTTCCTTCCCTCCCTCCCTGACCATCTATCTCCAAAATAAAGGAATCTTCACTTGGGACAAGTTAATCACCTCCTGGTCTAATCTTTCCCCTGCTTGGAAATCTGCCTCTGATCTCCACCTCCCGCCCCCCCTCTCCCCTCTCTGGACCTCCTTTGAACATGGCCTCTCAAACAGGCCCATCCACCGTGCAGCAAAGGATGCGCTGGTATGGGCCCTCCCGAACACCCCCCTCCCCATCTCTGTTAAAAATATTTATGTTGCCATCACTCCCCCCCCCTCCCATCCCCCCATAATCTTCCCGATGTCCCTCTGGAAAGTTTCCTGCCCTCTCAAAATGGTCCTGTTCCTTTGGCTCGTCTTCAGCAACAAAAACCTCACCTGGGATGTGCTTCAGAGGAAAGGATGGTCGGGGCCGGGGCACTGCCCTTTATGCCTCATGGCCTCTGAATCAAATTTTCACCTCTTCTTCTCTTGCCAAATCTCCTCAACCATTTGGCATGATCTCTCCCTCTCTTTCGGCTTCCCTCTTATCTCCTTCTCTTCTGTACAGGAAGCAATTTTCTGGTGGAGTGGCCAGTCTGATATTCGGAGATCCCTCTTCACACATTCCTGTTGGCTCATTTGGAAATGGAGGAACTCCTCCATCTTCCAAGACACAAACAGGCCGGTGTCCGCTCTTCTCTGTTTTATCAAAGCCTCCTACCTCTGAGCCTCCTGCTCTATCATCTGTCATGTCAATGCTTCTTATTCCTCTGGTTTTTTGGGTCCCCTCTTCCAGGATCGTGCAGCTCTCTGTTTTTTTCCATCTTTCTCTCTGCCTGTTCTTGGCAGTTTCTCCTGTCTTAAAAATTCTTCTTTGTTGTTTGTTATTCCCTCTTTTCTCCTTGCTGTAGGATCTTTTCTCTGTTTCATTTGTTTTCATGTCGTCCTTGTTATGCCCTTGATACATGTCTCCTTATGTTCCCTGAGTCTATGGTTCTTCCCCATTCAACACGTTCGTTTTTCTTCAAGTTTCTATCCACCTGCTATTTATTCCTCTTTCCTGCTAAAAGTCGGGGTTTTTCTGTTTAGTTCTTATGCCTCCTTTTTGCATAAAGCAGATACAAGATCGAAGTGCAGATATTAGATCTGCCTCATCTCCGCCTTTTTTTTCTCATCTTCTGGACCGCTGAGATTACATCATATTATCATGTAAGTTTTTTGGAATCTGAATTCCTGATGTATCTTCTTGTGGGACTTTCGGTCAGTACAAAAGACTCAACATATGCCAAGGTTTCTTGTTTTGACTTGAGGTATAGAAGGGTTCGGAGTTCTCTTTTGTGCTTATGGCAAGTTAGAAAATCAGAAGGATGATTAAAAGCTGAAGATTCCTTGCATTCTGAATTGGGATCTGAGTATTTCTCATTTCACCATTGCGAGGTTTGCATCTTTTGATCATGGATTTCTTACATAATTTGTAGCTTTCTAGTGCTTACAAGACAAATTTCTGCCTACGGGTGTGGATAGTTCCCTGTTCTTGAAGGTCCATGTATGCTGGTTTTCACAGCAAATCTGTATCCAGTTTCTTATACAGGCCTTCGGTTCTCCTCCATCCGAGCCTGGGTTCTAACAATGTTCTCATTACAGTCATGTAATATCGCTTCTTCCTGAAGCTGTATCCAGTTTCTTATACAGGCCATCGGTTCTCCTCCATCCGAGCCTGGGATTTATCTATGTTCTCATTTCAGTCATGTAATATCGCTTCTTCCTGAAGCTGATCTATAACTCAGTTTATAAAATTTTTGATTTTTCGTTTTCTGAAAAAACCATATATGTAAATGCATAAGCTTATAGGCCTATATAAATTCAGGGTTATTAAGATTTATAATTATAAGATTCATAATTTTAAGATTAATAATCAACCTTTAATGAATATAATTAGATTTTTATTGTTAATGATATGAAAGTATTGATATATGATAACAAAATGATATTGTAATAATTATTACATTAACATTACTCATATAACATAATGAATGACTACTGTGAAATAGAGGAAAATGAACTCATTAATTATATCTAATAAATTACTAATATAATTGTGTTTTTTATATAATTTAAAAGTTTATAATTTTAAAAAAGATTATTAAAGTTAACTTAAATTTTTCAATATTGGTGAGAACCCAAGAACTCATTGATATATATCTACATCAAATTACTAATATAATTGTGCTTTTTAATATAAATTCAATACCATTTGTAAATTTTTAGAAAATTTATTGAAATTAACCTAGATTGTGCAATATTGATGAAAACTTATTAATATATATGTATATCAAATTACTAATATAATTGTGCTTTTTAATATAAATTCAACCCAATCTGTAATTAGCTTAACAAGTGTTATATACAAGACATCAATTAAATGGGGACGCAATATATGCTCTCATACATTCCATGGTCGATGTTATGATGTGAATGAATATTTCATGTATATTCTATGGTCGACGTTATGATGTGAATGAATATTTCATGTATATTCTATATCTGAGAATATAATATGGAGTTGTCTATAATGCGACTTTTTGGAGATTCCGGTGACGGAATCCGGCGGAAGAAATGAGGTTAAATCTTGATTTTTAGCAATTAAAATGGTTTTTTAACTGCATATTTGGATTCAGCGCCCTTAAAAACCCCTGGGAGCCATTGATTGTGCAGAAACTAGCTATCAAACTTGGGATTCCAATGAATTGCTGCCGGATTTTGACTGGAAAAATCCGCCGGAAAAGCTTTCAAAAAGTCGCGTTATAGACTACTGCATATAATATTATGTTTTTTTCTTCCTGCAAAAAATATAAATCATTAATAACGTTCACTTAATTATGGAACGAGTATATTTAAAAATAATATAAACAAAAATAAGGGCGTTGTTGTCGGTAGTTCTTGTCGGGTTGAGAAACTCGCCACAATCCGCATAAGTGCACAACTACAACACTCAAGATCGATCATCAACGGTGGTCTACATAGGTGTCCATCTATCGCAACAATGCTTTGCATGGATATCGATCAACCGTGCTCTGCCTGGATGTTGACCGGTCAATCCCTTAATACAATGGATACATCATAATGTCAATCTTTCGTAGGAGTCTTTAAAGAAATAAAAGGGTGGTGTGATATGTTATAATCCCAATCTTTCATAAGAATCCGTGAAGTGACAAGATGGCAGTGGTTTCTTTTTCAAGAGTTTTCAATAGATCTTTCAAATAAGTAAGAGAATTAAAAAATGAATGCTGATTTTTTATAATTAAAATTCAATAT
Source organism: Pinus taeda (assembly GCA_000404065.3). NCBI lineage: Eukaryota > Viridiplantae > Streptophyta > Pinopsida > Pinales > Pinaceae > Pinus > Pinus taeda. Next base: position 289,160 of record APFE031709632.1, on the reverse strand, counting down.
GCTTTCCAACTCCATAAAAAACCATCTATTTTTATGTATTTCATTATGAACATCAAGTTCAACATCTTATATTATGTATTTCAGAATTAACGAATTATGAATAATAAGTTCAACGTCTTATATCATGTATTTCAGAATAAACGAATTATAAATAACAACTTCAGTGTCTTATATCATGTATTTCAGAATGAATAATTAATTCAGTAATTATATTGTGTATTTCATAATGACCAACCAAGTTCAACGTCTTATATCTTGTATTGTATTTCAGAATGAACAACTAATTCAATAACTATATCTTGCATTGACATAAACTAAAATGAGAAGAGTTAGTGTTTACTTACTTTGGATTTGGGTGTTTACTGATTTCTAAATTTCAAAAGAAATCAATGTTTTCCTATTCATGGTTATACCGCCACTGCTTTGCCAACAATAGACAAGACATATTTATTAAAAAATAAAAAAAATTACCTCCCTTACGATTTGAGCATTGTACTCTGACCAATACAATTCGTTTAAAAACAAATTTGCAAAAATTATTTAAAAACAATTTCGACCAACATCTTTTTATTACAAAATAAAAAAATTACTCTTATGATTTCACTATTGTACTATGAGTAATACAAACCATTTAAAAATAATCTCAACAAAATTTCGCAGGTATGCCATCTACAACATTCGGGCCTGCAATTTATTTACGGCCTTTGCTTAGACTCTTAAGAAGGATGTTCTAGTTTATATGTAGGATGGATGTTCTGGTTTATACGTATGCTTATGCATGTTATCCATCTGTCACTATGCGGACTTGATGTATCAACACTTGGATTTCTTGTTGGATGAAACCTACCCAGGATATTTTGTTCTGTCTGAAATCCCAAAAGCGGGGCTGTCTATCTGTCATTATTTCTCGAGTGCATTTCTTTCATTTCTTGGCTAGCTAGATCTGTTAGCGGTAGCTAGGGGCACAAGAGTGTACTAGTTGATTTTTGTGAGACAGAAGAAGGTACATGGGAGACAGGAGGGAAGACTGAAGCTCACGACAAAAAAAAAAAAATACTTACATGACTTAGTACTTCTCGTGCTTGGTTGAGAATTGGATTGGAACTGACTTGATTGGATTCACTATCACAATTGGTCAGTTTGGAATATTGAAAGCTCATGTGCAAGCAAGACACACTAATAACTGTAAATTCCCCTGCTGCTTAAAATAAAGAAAATGTTCCCTACAGTTACCTCGTTTATGCCTTTGCTCCTAAGAAGTCGTATGGTTTTCGATTTTCCACCACTAAGCTACCTAGACGACGCATTCTTGAGTATGGTATATATCCATCGGCTTGAAATATGATCCCTTACAACAGAAGGCTTATTTTCAAGAGGCAACTGAGATTTTCAAAGATTTGACTTCTTCTCATAACCATATAATGTGTTCATTCATTTAATTGATGAGTAAATTAAAGAAATAGCGGAAGAATATATAAAAAGTAAATTATATATATAATAATTAATTCTTTAAAAAGAACGCGTGCAATGTCCTAATTTTCATGCTTAATTCTTTAAAAAGAAAGCGTGTAATGTCCTAATTTGCATGCTTTACACTTGTCCAAATTGACTATTTCACCTTGAACCTTTTTCCTGTTTGAGTGTTACTCTAACATCTCATAAAAGAGATATACCACTGCGATGATAACTTGCAATTTTTGACATCGCCTAAGACCACAGACGCTGGATTCTGTTAATGGTTGTTTGGTTGTACTCAAGTGTTGATTTATTACCTGAGAAACGCAGTTAGATTTGCCCTAGGGTTCCTTTCCGGTAACCACTCGATCCAACCCTACCTTCCGCACTTCATTTGCACTGTATGTTTCGGTAAGATTCCTCTCTAAGTATACACTCGGCGATGGAGGGCTTGTAACCCTTCCAATGTTCACCATTGTTGGCTATTGTCAATGGTCGAGTTGCTACTTTGGCTCCGCACTTTTCCAATGGATTTTCAACACCAGGAGGCCATCTATCACAACGCCAAAGCTGCGGTAGTCTTTCAACCGCTCTTGGCGAGGTGCGGCACCACCGAACACTTTCTTTTCAAAAATACTTATGTTCATGGAATACGCCTAACCATATGTCCTACTTAGTTTGTGTTTCTCAACCAAGTAATTATTATGTTCCCTTTATACCAATGAACACCCATACACATTCATTATCATCAGCAATTATACAAGAGAACACAATTGCACAATATAAAGGGAGGGGCAACTCCCTGAACAATGAATCTGCCCGAATACAATATATTATACAATCTTTCAATGTTACAAAGCTTTACAAGTATACTTGGGAAACACCAAGTTTCATACTTAGCCAAAATTACAACTTCTCACACCTTCGTGTGATAACCAATATTCTTTGCCCAAGCTGGGCGAGTGCGCCCTCACACAAGCCACCTACCACACTTCACAACTATACCTTGTCCCGATGGGCGGGCGACCTCACCCAAGTCACCCTTTGTTTACTTCTGCATGGTGGGCGGGCGACCTCACCTGAGTCCCTTTTTCCACCTCCGCGTTTAGCCTTGCATGACGAGTAGACGCTCACCTGACCTACCTGAGACACCTGTGTCAATTATGGCGCCTTCACCTGTGTCCACAACCGATAACCGAAACTTGTGCGATGTCACCGTGTAAGCCTGCCCAAGAGTGGGTGCATTACGACCTGCGCCTTTTCCTATGACCTGCTCCACCCTTCGCACATTTTCCTTGTCACCGTGTGCTTCTCCCTCGCATTGCTTGAATGATCGAGTTCGAATTGTTGTTCTTCGCTCCAAAACTCATCTCATATATATAAGGTGCATTGGGCAAGTCACGCTGCCCAAGCCGACTTGCCAACTTCCTACACTTCATTGCAAAATGCCCTCGAATATAGGTCGGCCTTCGTTCATGTCGCACCAAGTGTAGGTCGGCCCGTGGGTATGTTTACATGCTTCCCCACGCCTTATAAACTCTCGCTCACCTTCCCTTCGTGCGCATTATCACATATGTTTATCGCACCTTCGCTATGAGCTTGCACTTCGTTCGTTCAAGTCGCTTGTTTGCCAACAAGCCTTCGCACATCGTGCCAGTGGGCGTGCCAAGGACCGCAGGTCCTTACACCATCCCTCAAGTGAGCGGAAACATGTCTGTTGTGTTATTATTTTTGTGATTTGCTTCCCATTTTCTGTGTTTGGGATTATAATCCACCTTGCATTTGGTTGTTGATAGGTTACAGTCCGTCGACCTTCCTCCTTCGCACGCAAGCTCAAACCATTAGGGTTTTGCTTCAGGGTAAGATATCTGGCGTATTTGTTTTCATTGTTTTGAGTGATAATTCGATGAGTGAAATATAAAGAATTTTTTTAGTAAATTTTATATATATATGAAAAAACAAAAAATCACACTATAGCCAAATTTCCAAAAATTTTATTGTGGACATTAAAAAGGCCATAATGTAGAGAGTACACTTTTAAATGCAAATGATGGTCTTTTCCCTGAAATAAGCTTTAAAGAAAGTTTACGGCGCTTTGGATTTTATAAAGTTAACAACACTCTAATTTATATACACTATTTTAAATGCTACTCTCTTTTTTTCTGCTTTAAACTTCTGATCTTTGCCCTGAAATAAGATTTAGAGAAAGGTTACGGTGCTCTGAATTTTATGGAGGTTACAACGCTCTAATTTATTTACACTGTTTTAAATGTAATGGATGCTCTTTCTCTTTTTAATTTCTGGTCCTTGCCCTGAAATAACTCTTAAAGAAAGGTTCAGACACAACAAAACTAGATATTCGAAGTGACATATGGGCAACTTAATAACACAAACAAGGTTTGTATCTCTGTTTTTGTTCTATTTTTACTGTAACTATTTTACCATAGATTGAAAAATTGCTCAAATTTGGAATTTGAAAATACCTTTCAGTGGTTCTTCTACAGGTGAGTCTGTAGAAATCCACTGCTTCTTCTACAAATGAGTCCGTAGCTATGAATCCTTGTGTAGTGTACTTGTAGCACTTGCAACAAGCGAGGGCCAGGGCCAGTGGTTGAAGAGGCAGTTTCTTCATACGCTTCTGCCACAGTAGGGTAAGACTACTGTTCAGCTGCGCCTCTTCTTTATAGCTCGGGAGGTTGTCCAACACTGTAAACCTATGGCGAGTTTAAGATGGATGAGCATGTGTGGCAGGTGTAAGCAAGTTGTGTGGCATGTGGCAAGTGTAAGTGTCAAGTGGAAATCGATGCATGAGTTTTTTGAAACTTTGGATAAACGTTTGTTAGCCATTTTTGAAACTTTGGATAAAATCTTGTTAGCGATATAACATTACCTCAAGATGCGTGAAGGTTCCAATAAGAGTCTCAAATCAAAACTTCAAATAAAATTTGCGTGAAGGGAAATTGCAACCCAAGACTTTGGTTAAATTTTGATAGCGCACAATTTTTTTCGGTCAAAGGACCGATTAATGCCTGGTCAACGCCGTATTGATCGCTAGAGTCCCTGCATTGCTGGAGGCAGGGACTAATAAGATGGAATGATAATAGTGAAAGATAGCTAATTAAAGATGGATTGAATTCATAAGTTAGCATACACAGTAACATGATAATGCAATTTTATTTTTTCTAATAACTAAATACATTTTCATACAAGTTAGCCTAATCTGATCGCATCAACGATGGAATAAGTGAGTAAAATATAAGTGTATCCACAACACCATTGCATTGTCATGCTAAAGTTGACCATTGTTGGGACAACGTCTGTGGTGGCCCCCTTTTCCCTATTCATCGTCTTCTCCTTAATATATATACATATATATATATATATATATATATATATATATATATATATATATATATATAACACTCCAATTTTTTCTTTTACCTTATTCCTCTTCCCGAGGTCGATGGCCTATTATACATTGTCACGGTTTTATGTTAAAACAATGAAATGTTTTGAGTTGGCCTCTTTCCGAGGTCGACGACCATGAAACTTTGGCAGGCTTAAAATGAGATTTATTGATTTCTGTTTGAAAATTTAAGATTTATTGATTTTTGTTTGAAAATTTATGGCATAATGCAGTAATGCTGGGTTGAAATTAAATGTTATGCAATGTTGGGTTGAAATTAAATGTTATGAGACAATCTGCAACAACCCACTGATCTGTTGTCAATGCATGTTGCTGATTTATTGTTAATGCATGCAGTGCATGCATCTACATAGTCCTCTTACCCTGTGCTGATGCCACCTGCCATCTACATAGTCCTCTTACTCTGTTGATTCCACTTTCCATTCCACCGATAGAGGATAGACACCGCCACCGCTTTGCTTTGCCACTTGGTGATCTGGATCACACAACGCACTTTGCTGTCACACAACGTCAATGCCACTGTGAGAGCGCCAATGCCATCGACAGTGGCACCACCACTGCTTTGCTGTGCCATGCCACTTGGTGATCTGGAAATTCAGGTAGTGAAACAAGCGTGCAGATAACCTGCAGAAAAGGCTATACAACTTCCATTAAAACCTACAGAAAAAACTCTAAGACCCTAAACCCCAGAAGAACAAGAAAGAGTGCATGAAAGCTATCTAATAGTTCTATAAAGATCCCATAAAACCTTAACCATAAACCTCCAATAAACCCTGAATCTAAAAAAGTGAATGCTAACTAGGTGCATCCCGGAGGCTTCGAGGTATTATTCCTTCACGTGTGCCACCAAGCTTTTTTCAATGGCGACAGAGCTCTGGCTTGAAGAATAAGCACGACATGCTTGTTGTGTCCCCAGAAAACTACATTGTTTGTCATTTTTAATGAGCGTGGGGACCCCAAACCTGGAGGCACGTAACCTTCTTTGCACTGGTAACATTGTTATGCTTATACTACCCACCATCTTCATGCCAAATCTAACAGCTGTGGCTGTGAGTGGAGAGAATTTGGCATATTAATGGTGTATGGTGATGCAGTGTTTGAAAGTTAGAAGGACAAAAATGAGCCTACCCTTACAGTGCACAGTCCACAGGAATCGAACTTGGGGGAGCTGCTGAGGCTGTTTCCTTCGTCTAACGGTTTCCTAAAGGAAGTTAGAAGGACAAAAATGAGCCTACCCTTACAGTGCACAGTCCACAGGAATCGAACTTGGGGGAGCTGCTGAGGCTGTTTCCTTCGTCTAACGGTTTCCTAAAGGCATCATGGTATGTACACATTCTTGATTTTTGCATTAAGAAAATTTAAAGTGGTTTTTTTTTGTGTTGTCCATCATGCATCTTGGGTTATGGCGAGATAAGCAAGTGGTAAGGTTGTAGGTCCATGAGTGAGACAAGTGGTAAAATCACTGACCCATAGGGTTAAAGGTGGTGATTAGTATTTAATTCAATTAGATGTCTCTACATGCTTTACATCGGTTTTAGTAGCTAGCTATGGAACTAGAACTGGAACTAGAACGAGTTATGACTCTTGGACTAATGATGTTCGGATTGATAAATACCCTCACATCCACTATGGTAGGTAAGCCCATATCTTCATTGATAAAGACAAAATGTAATTCTCAAAAGCCAATATCACGTATAAAAACTATTTTGGGTTATCAATTAATAAAATCAACTATACAATGGATACGAAATGAAACTGACAAAAATATATTTTTCAAAAGCCAATACCATGCATACAGACTGTTTTGTGTTATCAATTGGTAAAATCGGTTATACAATGCATACAAAATGCAACTGTATTTACATTGGATGAACGCAATATAATCTTGGTCACAGAAAAGTCATTAACTAAGAATCAATGAGCAGTTATTTATTCTCAACAATTCCAAATTTACTTACGATGTTACGCTTATTTTCAGTGTCTAATCATTATTTTCTCTACGTAATGCATGTATGTTGGTGTATTGATGTAGAGGCATTTTGGATCTTATGTTATACATTTTAAGGTGGAGGATATACTTCGTGATTATGTGTGAACACTCCTTTCGCACATGAATATTTGATTATTTTGCGAACACTGGTTTCGCACAGGGATATTTGATGAATGGTTGATAAACAAATTTCAGCATGCTTTCAAGAATATTGTGATATGAGCTATTCAATAATATTGTGATATGAGTTATTCAAGCATAAGTGAATATGTAGTGGTTAACAAACAGTTTATTTCATGAATTCACAATTTCAATCACTCCTTATCATGTTGTTATTCAAGTTTTGTTGCTTTATACACTTATATATATTATATATATATTATATATATAATATATATATATATATATATATATATTATATAATATATATATATAGATATATATAATCTTCTTTTCTTATTGAGATCTATTTAGAAAGAACATTATTTTATTTGGTAAATGGCCCTTTTTTTAAGGAAATAGGCTCTCCCTTTGGTGCATATGCCACAACCATCGGTGACTATGATACAAAATTACAATATTGGCAGTAGCTCATTTACCACAACAGAGGGTGTCTATTAATATAATAAGTGAAATTTCCTAGGACTTGCTCGCCTCTGCTATTCAGTTCATATGCTGCAAATTAAGCCTCTATAGATATAACCATATGAGCCTCCATAGATATAACCATATGAAACCACATATGCTTTGTGTAGATATACTCCTTCTTGGCAGGGACTTGCTGCTTCGCAACTATTCTCGTTTATTTATAAAACTTTTTTATAATTTGATTTTGTACAACAAGTGTATGTTCCACACTTATTGAATAAGGTAGTCGTGATCAATTTTTTTATCCATACCAAATGCGCACACCGACTATTTGCGACCGATTTTCGACCAACTAATGTACTCAGGGTTCAACGATGTCGACTCTACATGTCCTCTCACTTTGTTTTTGCACTCGACCCAACTAACTAAATTGGAACACATAAGGTCAAGGTTGAGTCAGGGATTTTAAGATCACAGGGTCCACACACACCTTGAATAAAAGTGATTCGAGGTTGAACTTGATATGACAACTTGAAATTTATTTCTCGGCCAACTCTGCTGACTAAGTTGGGTCTAGGAATACCTCACGGTTAATCGGGTTAGGGCTTCCTATCCACGCTTGTTTATTTTGCCCGATTGTTTCCTACATCTGACTATACCCCACTTGACCAACATAAAAAATTTCAGGTCGATTCCACAGACTAAGGTTGGGCCAGCCTTCGGTTAGGGCTTGGGTACATGAGAGTTTTTGTTTCGAATGAAAATTTAGGAGGGCCAACCTCCAGACTATGGGTATCATAGACTCAACTATCTTTCTAAGTTTGGCTTTCCATTATTTGTGTTAAACCCCATTGGACTAGGTTTCACCATTAAGCAAAGGTTCTTATGTTAATAAAACTTTCCCAAACTTCTCCAAAACAACTAAATTTGTCATAGACTAAAACTTACAGCAGGTTCTTTGATTCATAGGTTTCGCAAGGGATGATAGATGATTTTTCCTTTTCTAGCAAATTGTCATTGATTTTCGAACTTTGCTCTCTGTTGGTCCTCACTCAGTTAAATCAAATTTGTTTCAGAGTGTCGTAATTCACAGTTCGACCAAATTATACATGGGACACTCCATTCTAAAATTCATAACATCATGCTATAGTAAAGAGCGATTTCAGAGGATAACAACATAAAACAAAACAATTATATTCTTCTTCACTTAGCTCTCTCGTTCCTATGATATCTTCAGGTCCATTTTTTTATACAAGAGATAGGGGATTTATTTCATAGCAGAACAAGGATGTGTTGGCTAACAACCACCTTCCCAAAGATGACATTTGGGCCCTTCTAGAAGCCCTCTAATAACAAAAAGAAAAATTGTCCCCAACAAAGGGACAGATAAATAAAACAAAAAACAATATTTATGCATAGTTGTCCCTCAAGGGACACTTAACCACAACATAATAGTAATTGTGGAAGATATTTATATGGAATATATTTTTCCAGGAAAACAAAATGTGGAGCAATGCTCATACATCAAACTCCCTCAAAACAAATGATTTCATGGACTCCTATCCATGGGAACTACAAGAGTGCTACCATGTTTTAGGGTCTCTCTCTAGCTCATCCAAACCACTTTTTAAACTAAAAGACCCTTCCATTTGACCAAATACTTGTAATAATTTTTGTACCTAGTCTTTTTAATGAGAATTTGGTCAAAAATCATCTCCATCTGCTACTTCTGGGTTGTAGGTAGCTAAGATTTTCACTGAACCTTCTCTTATTCATTTTTTTTCTCTTCTTTGGGCTCCTAATATGTATACCAGTATGCAACATTAAATATAGGAGGAATTCCTATATCATGGGGTAACTAGATCTCATAAGCATTTGCTAAGAACTTCCTCAATATTTTGCAAGGACCAATCTTCTTTAATTTCAGTTTATATATTCACGCTTTGGGAACCTTTCCTTCCTCATATGGGCTAAAACCATGTCCCCAATTTCAAAATTTACTTCCCTTCTCTTAATACCATCTATCTTCTTGTACTTAAGGCTTCTTTCTTGTAGCTACCCCTTGACCTATTCATGTATCATTTGCATGGTTGTGGCAAATTCTTCTTCATATGCACTTCAAACTACTTCTTTTCCCAAATTCCTGAGTTCAAAAATACCTATAGGATCCATGCCATATAAAATTTAAAAAGGGATTTTCCCCGTACTCCTACTAGGAGAGTCATTATAGGAAAAATCAACTTGTGGGAGAACTTGATTCCATTGTTTATTATGCTCCTTAACTAGACACCTCAACAAATTTCCTTGACTTCTATTAACCACTTCAGTCTACCCATCTGTTTGGGGATGGTAGGTTAAACTATATGTCAAGTTTGTTCCCAATTTCTTCCATGCTCCATGTAACAACCATGGTCACAAATCTGTGTAATAAAGCTAATAAAGGAAAAATAATAACCAAGGTCATGGGACACGTATTCCAAGCCGAGTGTCAGGAAAAAACATCCTAATGCGGGTGTTCATTTGGTTTATTATGGCTAAGGTAAATTAGCAAAAGGAAAAAGCAAAGTCAAAGGCTTTGGAAAGGCATGAGGCATTAATTGGAATTTTATTTATGAAAATAATGGAAATTAGGAGAAAAGGAAGTTAAAATGTCACAGGTTGCATGTGAGGAGGAAAATGAAGGAAAATAATGGAAAAATGAATAAAATAGAGGCCTTATTAATAAAAAAGGCTTTTGAGGATCAATTGATACCTTTTGTCAGTTCAATTTTGGATCTCTCTCTTTACTATCTCTCTCTCTCTCTCACTCATGGACACTTAGAGTTTTCTTGGAGAAATTTAGCATTGGACCAAGAACAAGCAAGGAAGAGAAACATCAAACATCCACAACGAAATTATTTGCAGGTATCGATTTGCATGTGTGATTTTCTTGCTAGCTTTGGCATGCATGGTACATGCATGTGTGTATTTGGTTCTCTTGTTGTCATTGACATGGTTTTTTCCAGGCGTGACAATGTTCTTCAACCTTTCCTTGACATTTCCGGATAGCCATGGTGTAATGGATGCTCTTGCATTTGGTTGAGTTGGATTACCAAATGGTTTCGAAACTGAGTGAGGTGGTCTCTAAAAGAAAGAACAAGAGGCCTTGGAATCCCTAGACAAGAATGAGACTGCGGTAAAGACATATTTTGTGTGCCTAGGAATCCTTGACCAGTGAATGATGAGATATACAGTAAATCCTAGAGGTGTGTACCCTTAATCATGCCTAGGAATCCTTGACTGGTGAATGACGAGATATACGGTAAAGCCTGGCAGGTGGAATCTTGATTACGCATTGGAATCCTCGACAGTTGTATGACAGGATATATAGTAAAGCCTAGAGACTAGGAGAGAGGAAAATTCCTCATGGTGTAACTGGAGAAATCTGGTGGCATCCATGCTTGTTTAGGGCCTAGTGATCTAGTGAGGATTGTGGTAAAACTTGAGGAAACTTGGTGTGGTTTGGTTTTGAGTCCCACATTCATGCTTGGAATATGGCACAGGGATGATTCGCTGAAAGAAAATTTTGGTTCAACCAACCTATGGTCGGGTAGTTTGTGGAAGTCACATACCTGGTTGGGTTTTGTATTCATTAATAAGGGCTCTTTCTCCTTGGTATTTCATGTGTAAATGTATTGGCTTATATGTTAATTTTATGGTTTCTATGAGTATGTTTTATGACAGACTTGATGTATGGCTCTCATTATGTTTTGATTAGAAAATGAATGTACAATGAATACATGACCTAATAGATGATAATGCAACTATTATGATATGGCAACAATGCTTCCTTACGAATCTTAGATAAGTATGAGAACCCTATGCTCATATATGTTGTTATCACCCATGTTTATGACATGTTTGACAATATTCCTATCATGGCTAGTAGGGGCCTAGTTAAGTCATTGATCAAGTGTTTGCATTAGTACCTTTGTTTCAGTGTCATTTATCAATTCTGAAGGTTTCATGAGTTCTTAGTAGTGGCGTGAGTATTGGCCTTCAAAAAGTGGCACATTATCTAAGGTCATTGGCTCTGAACTAGCTGAAAAAGTCCACAATCACTGGCATGCCCTCGCTGTGGGAGAGACCGGAAGGCCTTAGTCACATGCATGGCTTGTCATGGGATCGTCTGGGGTCCATATCAGTGAAATATCAATTTTCCTCAGGGGTTCGTCACCTGGAAGGGTTAGTTAGCTCCTTAAGGTTCTATAGCATGTGTGGAAGGTCAGATTGGTTTGATTTTGTTAGTTTCACTTCCTTAACTATATAAATTGGGAGTTGAATCACATCATAGTAGCGTCTCATCACATGTTTACCCCAACAAACTGGTTAACTTGGGTAAATGTGGGAGGAGGGTGTTACAGATTGGTATCAGAGCATGGTTCACCACTTGGACTAGATGGGTAGTGTGTTTGTCATGCATTCATGTCGGTTGCATATATGTGTTCTCTATGTTTGTGGTGTATGCATGGTGGTGGTCATGGTTGTAGTGGTGTCTCCATGTGAATGTGGATGGTGTGTTGTTGGATGTGGTCGGCATGAGTGTATGTCAGTTATGCATGTCAGTGCTTATATATTATTATGAATACATTGATATGGTTGTAGTTGCCATGCATGAGGTCATGGTATGTGGTTGGTATGATGCAGCATTGATAACTGGATATTGGTTAAAATGATGTTATAGGTTGATTTGATTATGATTATTCATGTATCGTGCTAATATGGTTATCTTGCAGATGAGATATCCTCCCCTGAACTATACTGAGGTATGTTGATTATGTTATGTTTTGATTTTAGTTGACATGGTGTACTTATAGGAAAGAGATCAAAGATGACTATCAAGATGGTAGACTATATTTCACGAGATTCTACATATGGGTCATATGAGTAGCATGGTGTTGGGGGTATTATTATGAATTAGCAAACACATTGAGAAGCTTGAAGGAAGAAATAAGGAGTTGCAAGGAAGACAATGATAGGATCATTCAAGCAGACGAGAAACAAGCATAAGTCAATGCAGTAATACTTTAGAGTTTGTCAGAATTGTAGAGACGGGGACCACATCAGGTCAGTCATGGGGTAGGAGGATAGGAAAAAAGGGTCATATTGCAGTAGATCTCATGGTGGGCACATGTCAGATAGAGATGACACAATTAGAGATGAAAGGATCTTGGATACTTCGGATATGAGAGTTGATGAACACATGTTTTATTCTAGCTCTAGTTTTGATTGACACTATGATCATGATCATTATCATATTTACAGGAGGAGTCATGGGATATTTTCTAAATGAGTTCAGGAAAGTGAAGCCACCTACCTTTGATGGGAATTTGAAGAAGCCAGAGGATGCATAAGCATGGTTACTTAGGATGAAGAAATTATTTGAGTTGCATGAATACACAGAGAATATGAAGGCCATAATAGCTATCTTCAGCCTCAAAGGGAAAACAAACATCTGGTGGGAAGATGTGAAGCAGGTTAGAGACATCAGGACAAAAGAGTGAATTGGCATGAATTCAAGAGACTTTTAAGGAAGAAGTACTTGTTAGAGAGGTAATACGACAACAAAGCTAAGGTGTTTTATGAGCTAAAGATGGGATCGATGACAGATGAGGAGTACACGACTAATTTTCTAGATTTTTTGAGGTATTTACCGTATCTTAAATATGAGAAGGCCAAAGTTCAAATATTTTTTAGTGGATTTCCATTAGCATTTAAATATCATATTTTCCAGTCGATTGGTCCGAGGAAGTTATTGGGAAATTGAAGCATTGTTATGAGCAGTCAAAGCATAAGATAAAATATTAGCAAGGTTGGAAAAGGAAAGACAAAGCTAAAGGTAAATGGTAGTCGAAGAGAACAAGGCCTCAGGATGCAAATGAGAAAGACAAAGTTGCACCTAACAAGAAGTTTAATGCGTCACAGCATGGAGGGAAACAGAATAAAGGTGACGGTACAGGACAATTTCATTGTTGGACATGTGGTAAGGAGCATATTAAGATGGATTTTCCATAGAATCAGGGTGGAAGGCCTAATATCTACAATGCATAGGAAGTGTAGACAGTTAGGGATGTTGGGCAAAGCATTCCACGGATTTATGCAGCGCTAGATAACAAGCAGGCAGATCACCAGGCAACTTTTATCGAGATAGATGATAAGCTTTGTGATTAAGTTGTTTCTATTTTGATTGAACCTGGATCTAACTATAGTTATGTTAATCTTGACCTAGTGAATAAGTGTGGTTTGAATAAAGAAGTGCATGCAAAAACCTGGTTAGTGCAGTTGGCTACATGTACAAAGAAGAGAGTGTATCACCGGGTAAGATCTTGTGCATTCAAGTTGAATGGTATGCCTACCTTAGAAAATTTGAATGTATTGTTGTTGGGATCATATAATATGCTTTTGGGTATGGATTGATTTTATCTTCATAGGATTAAGGTGGATTGTTATGATAAGGTGATTGAGTGTTTGGATGACAATGGAGAATGAAGAATCTTGCACGGTAAGAAGAAGGCAACATCAATTATACTCGTGACAGCTATGCAGACAAATCACAGTCACAGAAAAGGGTGTATGTTATTTGCAGTGAATATTTCCAGTGACAACAGTAAGGATGTTGAGGATGTAGAGGTATTGAGAAGGTACCCGATATTGCAGCAGTTTCAGGATGTGTTTCTAGTAGATATTTCAAAGTTGTCGCCTCATAGAGAAGTGGAATTTTCCATTGAGTTGGTACCAGGGGAAACATGAGCATTGAAAGAACCATATAGGATGAGCACACCAAAGTTAGTAGAGTTGAAGTTGCAGTTGAATGAAATGCTTGGTAAGGGATACATTAGACCAAGTGTATCACCTTGGAGTGCACCAGTGTTGTTTGTGAAGAAGAAGGATGGTACTCTTAGGCTATGCATTTGTTACAGGAATTTGAACAAGGTGACCATTAAGAATAGGTATTCGTCGCTGATGATTGATGACTTGTTCAACCAGTTGAAGGGAGAAACAGTGTTCTCAAAGATGGACTTGAGATCTGGATATCATCAGGTACGCATTAAAGAAGAGGACATATGCAAGACAACTTTCTGGACTAGGTATGGGCATTATGAGTTTGTTGTAGTTCCATTTGGTTTGACCAATGCTCCAACTATTTTTATGTGCTTGATGAATAGTGTGTTATGTCCTTATTTGGATAAGTTTGTTATTGCATTGATGACATCTTGATATATTCTAAAAATGAGGACGAGCATGCCGAGAAGTTAGCAACAATTTTGAGATTTCTAAGAGAGCATTAATTGTACACTAACCTCAGTAAATGCAATTTATTTCAAATAGAGGTACATTAATTGGGGCATGTGGTCTCCAAGGAAGGCATAACAATTGATCCAAAGAAAAAGGGCTATCATGGACTGGGCAGATCCTAGAAATTTTGATGAGATAAGATCATGTCTGGGGCTAGCAAGTTATTATGGGAGGTTCATCAAGAACTTCTCTCGCATTACATATCCTATTACGTCACTATAGAGGCAAGGTAAGAAATTTGAATGGACAAAAGAATGTAGAACCAGTTTTGAGCAATTGAAGTAGTTGTTAACAAATGCTCTAGTGTTAAAGATTGCAGATCTAGACAAATAGTTTGTGGTGTGTATAGGCACTTGCAACAAAGGACTTGGTGGTGTCCTTATGCAGGAAGGACATGTGGTATGCTATGAGTCATAGAAAAATAATGAGCATGAGAAGAAATATTTGACACATGATCTTGAGTTGCAACAATCATCCATGCACTAAATATGTGGAGACACTATCTTCTTGGAAGGAGGTTTGTAATGATGAGTGATCACAGTGGATTGAGATACTTGTCTGACCAACCAAATCTGAATTCTAGGCAAGCTAGGTGGTCATCCATGATCAGTGAGTTTGGATTTGAGATCAGGTACATCGAGGGTAAGGAGAAAAGTGTTGTATATGCTCATAGTAGGAGAGTATAGGTGAATCACATATCAGCTATGAGATCCTATGAGACATACTCACAGGATTAGATCTTACAGGTAGGACAACAAGATGATAGGTACATGGAGCTTATGCACAAGTTACAACAGGGTAAAAGTGGTTGAGATGTGGACTATCATCTTACAACAGATGATTTGGTCATATTTAGGGACAAGATATATGTGTTGAATGACAATGAGCTCAAGAAGACTATCTTGCGAGAGTTTCATGCAAAACCATATTCAGGTCACCCATGATACTATAATACTTTGGCAATAGTGAATAATTTTTATCATTGACCAAATCTGAAGAAGGAAGTGGCAGATTTTATGGCTAGATGTTTGGACTGTCAGTAGGTGAAAGAAGAACCTAAGCATCCAGCTGGACGACTATAACCGATTGTGATTCCATAGTGGAAGTGGGAAGTCATTTCCATGGATTTCATCATAGGTTTGCCTAAGACATCTAGACATCATGATTATATCATGTTTGTGATAGATAGGTTGGCAAAGGTAGCACACTTCATTCTAGTAAAATCTATGTATTCAACTAGTGATGTGGCATAGGTATTCATCAAAGATGTAGTGAGGTTCCATGGTGTTCCAAGGAAGATTGTGTCATACATGGATGCTAAGTTCACTTCCAAGTTTTGGAAGGAGTTATTTGTAGGTTTTGGGATAGAGTTGGCCTTTAGTACAACTTATCACCTACAGGCAGATGGATAGAAAGAGAGGGTCAATAGGATATTGGAGAACATGTTGAGTATGTATGTGATGCATGAGCAGAGGAGATGGGAGGAGTTCCTTCCGTTGGTTGAGTTTTCTTCGAACAATATGTATCAAGATTCAATGAGTATGAGTCTATTCGAGGAACTATATGGGTGGAGTTTTAATACGCCCATCCGTTGGAGTGATCCAGTCAATAAGGTATTGTTAGGACCAAACATGTTGGCAGAAATTGAATAAGAAATGCAGGTATCCAAAAAGAATCTAAATACTTGCACTACCTCCGAGAAAGAAATTACATGATGTTTTCCATGTGTCATTTATTAAAATGTATGTTAAACATGTTGATCATGTGATTGACTGGTCTGTATTGCATGTGGAGCCAAATGGAGAATTCTAGCTGGAACCTCAGCGTATATTGCAAAGAAAGATGCTCATGCTCCAGAACTAAGAAATCGAGCAGGTTAAAGTGTAGTGGAAGCACTATGGGCCCGATGAAGCTACATGGGAGATGATGTATCATATGTGGGCTATGTATCCTCTCTATTCGTTGGTTGAACAAATTTTTTTGGTATATGTTTTAGTGTGATGTGTTTGGCATATGTACATGGATGTAAATGCCGCCATGAGCTATGTTATAAAGCTCCAATAAGTGGTATGGATGTCATGTTGTTATGGTTGTTATGTTGTTATGTTTCATGTCGGTTTTCTTCTTAACAGACTGATCATTGTAAATATTGCATCAAGCTAAGTTATAAAGCTCCATGGGAGGTATGTTTGGCTTCTTAACATTCTTGTTGGTTGTAGGTGTCATGGAACACCAAGGACAGTGTTCCCCCAAGGGGGAGAGTTCCGTAACAACCCTGGTCAAAAATATTTGTAATAAAGTTAATAAAGGCAAAATAATAACCAAGGTCATGGGATACGTATTCCAAGATGAGTGTTGAGAAAAAAACATCCTAGTGTGGGCATTCATTTGGTTTATTATGGCTAGGATAAATTGGAAAAAGGAAAAGGAAAAGGATTTGGAAAGGCATGAGGCATTAATTGAAATTTTTTATATGGAAAGAATGGAAACTAGGAGAAAAGGAAGGTGAAAGGTCACAGGTTGCTTGTGAGGAGGAAAATGAAGGAAAATAATGAAAAATGAAGAAAATAGAGGCCTCATTAATAAAAAGGCTTCTAAGGATCAGTTGATACCTTTTGTTAGTTTAGTTTTGGAGCTCTCTCTCTATTCTCTCTCTCTCTCTCTTTCTCTCTCTCTCTCAATATTGTACACTTAGAGTTTTCTTGGAGCACTTTAGCATTGGACCAAGATCAAGCAAGGAAGAGAAACATCAAGTAGATACATCAGGACTATTTTCAGGCATTGATTTGCATGTGTGATTTCCTTGTTAGCTTTGGCATGCATGGTACATGGATATGTGTATTTGGTTCTCTTATTGTAATTGGCATGGGTTTTACTAGGTGTGACAGTGTTCTTCAACCTTGCCTTTCCATTTCTGGATAACCTTGGTGTGATGTGTTCCCTTGTATTTGGTTGAGTTGGATTGTTGGATGGTTTCCAAACTTAGTGAGTTGTTCTTTGAGGGAAGGAACACAAGGCTTAGGAATCGCTGGACTGGACTGGGATTGCGGTAGATATAGATTTTGTGTGCCTCAGTTGGCCTAAGAAACCTCAACCAATGAATGGAAGTATATACAGTAAATCCTAGAGGTTTGTGCCCTCGATCAGGCCTAGGAATCCTTGATCGGTTAATGGCAAGATATAATATGAATCTTGGAGGGTGGTGTCTTGATTAGGCCTAGGAATCCTAGACCGTTGTAGGAGGAGCATGTTACACTCCAAAAGTTTCCAACAAATTTTGTGTCTTGGTTTGAGACTATACTCCTAAGTAGTCCATGTAGTCTCACAACTTCCTTGAAAACCAAATTGGCAATGTGAGTATCATCATTTGTTTTTGAACAAGGTATAAAGTGTGCCATATTAGAAATTTTTTCCACCATTACAAATGTCATATCACGTTTCCTCTTTGTTTTTAGCAAACCCATAAAAAATTCCATACTCATGGATTCCCAAGGCTTATCAGGTATGGGAAGTGGTTGATATAGCCCAACATTTTGCTGCCTTCCTTTAGCAAACTAGCATGTTTTGCATCTATCCATAAAATCCTTGACATTAATCCTCATACCCGACCAATAATAAAAAGAACTCAGTTGTGCACATGTCTTATCATGGTCAAAATGACCAACTAGTCCTCCACCGTGATTCTCCTTTAGAAAATTATATCTCATTGATCCTTTTGGAATGTATAGTTTGCTGCCCTTGAACATCAATCCCACTTGAATCATGTACTCAAGCCATGGACTCTGATATTTGACCATAGGATTTTCACAAGCTTCATAAATTTTTTGGAAATCTGAATCTTCCTTGTACAATTCTTGTAGGTTTTCATGCCCCAAAGTGTTGACTTGAAATTCCTGTAGAACTAGACATCTCCGACTCAAAGCATTGATAAATTTATTAGAATTCCCATTAATATGATTCAAAACAAAAGAAAATGTTTGCATGTATTCTACCCATTTGGCATGTCTTTGATTCATCTTGTCTTATCTGGTTATGGACTACAATGAATGATAAATTATTTACATATAACACTCCTTGGGCATAAGGTAATGCCTCCACTTCTTAAGGGATTGAATTACTGCATAAAATTCCTTGTCTTGTGTGGAATACTTCTGCTTTGTCTCATTCAATTTCTCATTAAAGTATGCAACTAGCTTATCATCTTGGCTATGAACAACTCCAATAGTTATTCCACTGGCATCACATTTCACCTGGAAAGGCTTTTAGAAATTAAGAAAAACTAAAATTAGTTGCTCTATTTTTCTCTCCTTTAGCAATTGGAATGCATCTTCCGCTGATGTTGTCCATTTAAAACGTTGTTGTTGCTTTTTAATGGTTTCCATTATTTGTGCACAAATGTGACTAAAATTTCAAATAAATTTTCAGTAAGAGTTGGCCAACCCATGGAAGATTCTCACTTCATGGATATTTGTTGGAGAAGGCTAATATTTAATGGCCTTTACCTTTTCAGGTTCCATTTTCAGCCCTTCAGAAGAAATCAAGTGACCCAAAATAAACTAATTTTATCTTAAGATATGAGCACTTTTTCATATCTATCAAAAGTTATTCTTGTTGTAATTTCCTCAACACCAGTTTTATAAATTTGGGATGTTGTTCATTGGTTTTGTTGTGCAAAAGGATATCATATAAGTAAACAATCATGCACTTATGAATGAATTCTTTGAGGACTTCATTTATAGGCCTCACAAAAGTTTTGGGTGCATTGGTTAAGCCAAATGGCATAACCAACCATTCATACAAGCCATCATTTTTTTTTAAGGTTTTATTCCACTCGTCCCCTTCTCTCATTTTGATTTGGTGATACTCACTCTTTAAATCTATTTTGGAAAAATATCTAGCACCACTAAGACAATCCATTATATCATCCATGTAGGCTAAAGGGAATCTATACGTGATGCTTATCTTGTTGATAATTCTCGAATCAGTGCACATTCACTAACCTCCATCCTTCTTGGGCTCAAGACTACTCGCACAACAAAAGGACTCAAGCTTTCCTTAATAAACCCTTTATCCAACAACTCTTGGAATTAATTTCTAATTTCTTCATTTTATTTAGGTGTCACCCTATAATCTGCCTTATTGGGTAGATTGGTTCCTAGAATTAAAGATATATGATGTCTCATGCTCCTTATAGGTGGCAAGACATTTCGTAACTCATCCACAATAACATCAGTAAACTCATCTAACAAGGATTTAGTTTCAGTAGAAGACTCATTTACATTTGTATATGTAAGGATAGTCTTAGGATTACTAATTAAAGTGAACCATACCTCTTCTTCTTTCTTAATTTATTGCAGCAACTCCTTTCTGATCATTATCAATACACTTGGGTTGGTTTCCTCCTTGACTCTTTTATGTTCCAGGGGTAACTACACAATCTCTCGAGTGAGACGTGATAGACATCCATGGGCATGATCTCACATAGTACTTCATCCTTGTAGATTCCAATATGAAATTCTACTTTGCTATGCTCATTTACCAAGGCACGATGTCTCTTCTACAACTAGGACACTCGATAAGGAGTGGGGTGTGCCATATTTTGCAGTCCTAACTTTTCCACCATTTCCACAGAGACCAAACTATCTGTGTTTCCACTATCAATGACCACCTTGCAACAATTTATCTTGTATTTGTAGACTTTTCTAAACAAGTTCCTTCCTTGTGCTGCTTCTTCCTTCTCCTTTAATTAAATTCCTCTTTAGCATTATGGATTCACCCAACTCAAAAGTCTCCTTTTTTAGCTTTGTTTTCTCTACCTCATCCATAGATTTTGCAACATGTAATCCTCTTTGACTTGTTGATTTATTTTCACGACAATTTCGTGACATATGGCCTATTTTTCCACATATGTAACACATAACTTCTCTTTCTCTTCCTCTGCCTTTTGGGAAAAATCTTTTACCCCTTGACTCTCCTCTTGGAGGTTGACTTCTTGAGCTCCTTGTTTCCCCTCTTGATGTTTGGACTCTCCTCCTCTTGGAGGTTGACTTCTTGAGCTCCTTGTTTCCCCTCTTGATGTTTGGACTCTCCCCTTGTTGGGAGGTCCTTTCCCTCTAGTTGGATTTTGTCCTTTGCTTCGTTGGCTCTGTTGCTAGCCAACTTTTTTTTCTACCCTCAATGTTACCTAATAGGAAGCCTCCATAATCTTAAAGGGTAAGAGGGATATGGACCAAAGTAATGCACAAATTTTCCATATTTTTCACAATATATTTTAGAATATACATAATTTTGATTTAACTGAATTATATTGACTTCCAAAAACAATTTGCACACATTTTACTAGAAAATTAGTTAAAATTAGCAAATATCTATGAAGTTCCATAAAATTTATATATATTGAAAGTAGATTCAATTATGCAAATGCTGGTATTGGTTCTAAAAATAAATTCACTATATTTGATGGAGTTTAACCATTCTGAAATTAGAGAAATGTGAAGAGAGACGAACTGTTGCAGAGTTGCAAAGTTTCAATGAAAAAATAAAATATTTTTGGCCGATTTTTTTTGTCAAGAATGAACATTAAAAGTAACGGAAAAAGTTTTTCAACCGAAAAACAAATCCACAATTTTCATCGGTCGCGAAATTGAATCGATGTGACCCTCTAATATAACTGTTTTCTTAGATATCATTTTTGGGATTCAACTGCGTTAAGTAAGTCATTCAAACGTATGACCATTTCCATGAGAGGTAGTCGTAACTGACTAATTTCTCATGATTTTTGAATAGTTCACTTAGCACTCATTGCATCGGGTGATGCTCACAGGGGTGAAGAAGTGGGATTGAAACTAGTGAAAAGTGGAGAACGAATCACATAGCATCAATCATCACTTCCGGGGTTTGCACCCGGTAACCAGGACTTCCCAGGAGGTCACCCATTCCAGAACTCCCCTGGCTCAAGCGCGCTTAACTGTGGAGTTTTCCCCACAATCAAGCCCACTTAGCTTGCTACCCCATTTGCAAAACCTTAGCAAGTATTGTGCCTCATGAACCATTCAATGAGTGCTAAGTGAACTATTCAAAAATCATGAGAAATTACGTCAGTTTATGACTACCTCTCATGGAAATGGTCATACGTTTGAATGACTTACTTAACGCAGTTGAATCCCAAAAATGATATCTAATATAATGCACTGTGTAATCCCCCATACTTAAATAACTGTTTTCGCCGAGCACTATAAATAAACTCGACCGAAATGTCATTTCTGCACACATTCTTCATGTGCAACTTTTGAATGCCAAACTTATTTGAATCTAATTTTTGGACAAAAAAAAATTATGCTGGATTTTGAAAGTAAGTTTTTTGGGCTAGATTTTTAAAGTGAGTTTTTTGGGTTGGGTTTTGAAAGTAAGTTTTTTGAGTTGGATTTTGTAAGTGAGTTTTTGTGCTAGATTTTGAAAGTGAGTTTTTTTGGGTTTGATTTTGAAAGTAACTCTTTTGGGCTTGATTTTAAAAATCTATATAGATTGAATTATCATGGGGAATCAAAGAAATTTCAAGAGAAAATATGATCGAATTAGAGACATTGAGGATCATGGAGAATACTCGAGAAACGTTTACAAAAGAAAGAAGGAAGAACACTGAAATATTGAAAGAGCGAATCAATCTCAATAAGAAGTTGAACCAGGTATGTAAATGTAGATATTATAAATAATATTTAAAATTTAATAGTGTATTGTGCAACTTAATTTTTATTTTATTAACTAATTTGGAGAATATTTTTCAATGTAAATAGAGAAAGATTTTCTTCATAATATTGATGATGAGATTGAAAATGTTCAATGACGAAGTGAAGAAGAAAATTAACCAATGATTGATGATGTTGAAAGAGATTCAAGTGAAGAAGTTGAACCACCCTTAGGTATGTTCACATATGGCATGTATTATTGAAATTATACATATTTATTAATTTCACTTTCATGAACTCTATTTTTTAATTTAATTATTTAATGTATATTTATACTCATTTACATTAATTCTCATATGTACAGATGAAATCAATATCGATGATGAGATGTTATAAAATGTCGACACTAGCACATATGGATATAAAAAATATGATATCGTTTAAACTGATTATTGATAACTTCTTCAAAGAAGAAAATGTGACAGTTCAAGCTCAAATTTTGAGAGGTCTCTTAACATCGAAGAAATTAAAAGAAGCTACAACACTATTGGGTGTTGGCTTATTGGGGCTTGACCCAGGTTCGAAGGTGATTTAGCCAAACAAATCCCAATACTACTGGCCCTTTTGGCAATAGTCTGTGGAGCGTGGACTGAGGCCTCACCCAAAGTAGTATGGGAGGGTGCTAGAACCAGGTTTCTACACCCTGGAGATGTCTAATGAGTTCAAGTGGTCCGCGGTTCGACCCTACGTCCACGTCGCTACGCGCACTTTTATGTACCTCGCAGCCTGAGATGCTGCCTTTGTGCAACCCTATTCGGGGGCCAAACATTGTTATTACCCAATTCCTTACTAGTATTCCAATGTTAGTTGATTATTTTAGCCTACTTGTGTTCTTTAAGTTATACTTAACAATAAAAACCATTCATACAGGTGCCCCGCGATGATAGAAAAGTTTGTCATGCGCACCACCAATTCCCTTTTGTGTTGGATGGAGTATTCCTTCGGCATGGTCCCTGTTGTCAGAAAGTGGATTATATCTTCGAAGTGCTCGTCCACGATGCATACAACAAAGAGTTGTGCATCAGGCAATCCTTCCATCAAACTAGTAGGTTCCTCGCCTGTCTCAATATGCGATAAGTGATCCGGTCCTACGTTCAGGTGTCTAGGTTTTACCACAACCTCAAAGTCATATTCTTGGAACAATAAGAGCCACCTACATATGCACCCCCCCAACACAAGCTCATTGACCAAGTTCTTTAGTGTGGAATGGTCTATATACATTTTGAAATGTCCTCCTAGCAAATTGTGCCGGTATTTTTGGAGCGCGTACACCATCGCTAACCCCTTGCGCTTGGTTGTGGAATAGTTCGTCTCAGCTTTGGACAATCTATGACTTGAAAATGCAATAGGGTGATTCAAGCCTTCTCCACCCTCCTGTGTGAGCACTGCTTCCAACGCGATACATGACGCATCAACATAGACATGAAATTCCACATCCCATTTTGGGAAGACTAGGATTGGAGTGGAGGCCAATTTCTCCTTTAGGACATCCAAGCTCTTCATGCAATCACCATTCTAGCAAAATGTGTCATCCTTTTTCAATATTTTTTCCATCGACACAGTGATTTGGGCATAGCTTTTGATGATCTTTCTGTAGTACCCGGTGTAGAGATATAACTAGGGTCTCTCACACCTCTAATTATCCCACATTAATAAGTCAATCCGGGAACGTTTTGTTATTGCAAGGAGTAACTCAATCCGAGGCTATTTGGTCGAGTAATGCTCAGTAGTACAGTGTTCTAATGATTCGAAAGGAGATAGATGCTAAGCTGTAACTAAACTAACCCAAAATATAGAATCACACAAGGCAGTTGATCAGTCAAGGGTACGGAAGCAATAACCCATCCCTTTAGAAACTGATGAAGAAAAGAAATTAGAGCATGGACTTATAGGTCTGCGAGCTAAGTAGCGTCTTGCTGAGGCTCACTACAGCCTTAGGCCTTCTCTCACACCAAAAACAACAAAGGCAGGTAAATAAAACGGTGGAAAGTAAAATGGAACAACAGTCTGGAAATGGAACAACAATAAATGGAACAGTAGTAAAATGGAACAACCGTAATCGAATGGAATAGCAATAATAAAATGGAACAGCAATAATCAAATGGAACAGCAGTAATAAAATGGAACAACAATCCTCACTGAATTATGGAACAACAATCCTCATCTGTATGTACATATTCTATACTACTATAACAATCTGAGAATAATGAATGATATGACTACGTTTCTGAACGAAGTAATATTGCTTTCAAGTCTCAAAAATACTATTTCACATGGATCTAATAACAATAACCTTCATACTAACATTCTGCTACAGAGATAGCCGAAAGATGCAATTCAAATAGATCCAATTGTACAGTTCAAAAACATGAGATAAAGAAATCATTCAGATATCAATTATAATGGAGCATAGTATATCACATAAAAGATGTATCAGATTACTTAAATAACAGGAATAAACAAACCACACACAAATCACCGTATAATAATACAAAAGCAAGTGTCCTTCGGAGCCGGGCCCTTAGCTGCCAATGGTACACTACCTTAAGTTACTCCAGATGCAGAGACGAGATGAACACCAAGTCTTCTATATTAATCGCATTAACAAAAGTATAACAAAGTCAGGTCTCAGCGAGACTCAATGATCACAGTTTGTTCTGAAACTTAGAATTATAAAAACAGTCGTTTTTTTTTTAACTACTCAATGGCATGGTGCCTTTATATAACAGAAATGACGGAGGTATCTAGATAATCAAAAGATAAGTTAAAGCAGCGATCCCTCAGGATCAAAGATCCTGAGGGTTTCGCTAATTGTTCAATTCTTCTCTTTTCCTTCTTGTGTTCTCCGACTCGGTATCCTACATTCTTTCCCTGGGCTATTCTGCTCTAATTTTTCTTGATCTTGTCCGCATCCGGTTCCCTGTTGGAGGGACAACAGTTATTTTCCCTTTGCTTCTTGCTTTTGATCGACAATCCCTTGTTTCCACGTCTTCCTGCATAGAAAACGTCAATTATTAGCACTTGAGCTTCCTTTGTCTATTTTCACACATTTTATCAAAACCCTTTATCTTCTTTGAACTCATAATGCAGAAAAGGTTAGAATTATTATTGAAAAACCACTAGATTTCTTGTCAAAAGCATACCTTCCAAGTGCTCCACACCCGGTGCGTGCCAAGGTAGCGCGCAATTGTTTAACACTTCATGGTGCTTCCAAATTTAGAATCATTGCAATCTTCGCAGGGTCCACTATCAGTCCCTGTTTGAAGACCACATGTCCCAACAGGTTCCCAAAGGGAACAAGGAATGTGCACTTCTTAAGGTTCAACACAATTTGGTGTCATTGGCAAGTACCCAACATCAAGCGTAAGCTTGCTACGTGGTGCTTAACCAATCCAAAGACAATCCAATCGTCCAAATAGACATCCAGGAACTTATGGATGTATTCTTTGAATGCGGCAACAACGATGCGCGAAAAGATTATTGGCGCGGTCTTCAACCCAAACGGCATAATGGTATATTGGAAGCATCCCCATTCTGTCGCAAAGGTCATCTTGCTCCTGTCTTTCGGCACGATTTGATCTGGTGGTAGCCTAAGAACCCTTCCGTGAAAGAGTATGCTTCTTGTCCGCCAACATTTTCCAATACTTCATCTGTGAACAGTGTCGGGAATGGGTCGTGTACATAAGAATCATTCAACTTCCTAAGCTCCATGCATATTCTTATCTCGCCTTTCTGATTTTTCTCCTGTACTACCATAGGGCTCACCCAGTCAGATTCTTCCACCAACTCAATAATTCTAGTTGTGAGCATTTTGTCTAGTTCTATGCAGACCTTTTCCTTATACCTTGGATTCAAGTGGTAAGGCCTCTAATTAATCGGCTTCGCGTTGGGTTTCAGGGTGATCTTCATCATCCCTAAGTCGCCAACGATCCCTTTTAAGTTCGTAATCTTGGTCGGGAATAAGTCTTGGTACTCGAGGAGTAACTCAGCGACCTTATCCACCATGGCATCATCCCAATAATCATCGAGCGTTGCATATTTTGGTTCAGCCTCCATCCCAATGTTTACCTGCTTTGTTTTTAGCGGTGCAGCGATGTCAGGATCTTCGATCAATGGTCCATGAACCTCACGACAACCTTTAGTTTCTGGAATGTTAATTTTCCATGGATCCTCATCATCCTCCTCAATATTTACATTGTAACACTCCAGTGCACAGCTCAGCTGGATCACCCATTCCAGCTGAAGCACTTCCATTGGCTCCTGGGGTATTTTGAAGATAACTGCTTTTACTGCTTGTAGCGAATCATCAACAGTATCCCACCAACAATCCTCAAACATGAAGTTTAATAGGAATCCTTCGCACAAGATATCCCATTCGCTCATGCCATGGCGGAGCTCCGTCTTAGTATACCAATTCATGGGTATGATATCCAGGGTATGATAGAACAGATGCACCCACTCAGGTTGTGGCTCTTCCCCATAGACCTTGGTCCATTTCGCGAAGTGCGTATGTGGGTCATCCCATCCGTCATACTTGTCTAATATCCGCATCTAAGGTTTTCCAAATCGTATGAGCATCATCCTTCTGCATTCCCACCAGTCCTCAAAATTCTGTTGGTGCGTACCCCACCATCTTGCGGGCATAGCGCAGTGCCCATTTCAAAGCCTCGAAACACTATTGTTCTGTTACTTCTCTTTCAAATTTGTTTAGGAAATCATCTACCATGGTCAGTCCATCATTCATAGGTAGATCTCTTGCCTCTATTGCTACAAAATGTAGTTACCTTATCATCATGTTGCAGTTGAGCGTGGTTACCTCATGTAACTGATTCTACCATCTTTCTATCTCCTCGTCTGAATTTGAGGTGCAGGAGCTTTCACACTACCACGAAATCCTGCCATCTGCCATTGGATTTACTCAATCCTGCTCTCGCATGGTTATCCTGTAGATATAATCTAGATCATCGTTGTTATCGCAATCGCGCACCGGCTCTGTGTAGCGCGATCCTTTTGGAGGGTTTAAAGGTACCACTACGCATAGTGAATTTTTCTCAAAACTCATTTTGCGCTTCTTTAGATTTATCACTCCATTCATGTCAGTGGCCCAACTTATTCCCAGTAGCGCGGGATAGGGATTGTTGTCATCAACAATCTCTATCACTTCAAAATCTGCAAGCGCGCTCACACCTTCGATATCTATTGTTATTCCCTGCAATCTTCCCATCGGTAGGATCTTTTGCTGGTTCTCCATTCTCAATTGAATAAGGGACCATTGTAATGCAGGCCTACCCATGCGCTCCCATGTATGTTTTGGCAAAACGTTTGCATCCGGTCCTAGATCCAAAATCACTTGATCCATTTCATATTCCCAGATTTTCACAGTTAATCTCATCTCCCTTCCTATTCGCATTGCGTGCTTTCCGAGCTTCCAGACTATGTGCGGTTCTCCGAGTCCAACACATCTAGTGATGGGTTCTTGCAGCCCCTTCACTACTTTCATGTCGCGTAGTAGATTCATGCATGTCTCCAGAAAGGTAGTGAGCATTGATGGGTCCATCTCTGGTTCTAGTTGGTCTTTACTACTTGAATTGGAGGCCTGCGTGAAGCTCTTCTTAGCTTCCATGAATGTCTCCTTCACGCGCTCCAAATTGAACTTTGGTTCCTTTGTTGGAGCCTTGTGAACCAAGGCACTCTCTTCAGGTTGCTTGCCTTTGCCATCTCCTATCATGATACTGCTTCGGAGGACGATGTTTACATTGGGGTCCTCCTCAAGCGGCTCAAACCTCATCATTTGCAGGTTCTGAGTTAGGGGAGGCTGGAGTGTTCCTTTGTCGTGCAACCTCGCTATCAGTGTGGGGCAGTTCTCCATCTCATGATCAAACTGGGTACAATATAAACATGATGCTCTCATAAGATTTGTACAATCATGGGCATAATGCCCTGGCCCTCTGCAATTGTAACAGATCAGCTGTCTGCGACCCCTTCCTGGTCCCATTCCACCTCGAACTCGCCCGCGCCCTTGAAACCCAGTGTGCGTCACCCTTGCATTTTGATCGAGGGTTCATGTTTCGGTTTGAACTCTTTAGGTAGGAGTCTGATCCATCATCAGTTTATAACTTCTACAGGTACGCTCATCATGGTCTACTGACTTACATAAATTACAGAACAACTGTTGGGACGTCTGCGTATACTTCTGTAATAGATGATAGTTATTTGTAGCATGCTTTCCTCATATCTGACAAATCACACACCATAATGTCGGCACCGTGCTTGGCCTTACTTGTGCCTCTAGTTTCAATGGCATTGGTCCTCCTCCCGCCAGGTAGTTTGCGAAGACTGGACAATGGTCCTTGTCATGTCCCTGGCCTTTTCTCTTTATGCACCATACCTCCTTGTGTGCTTATGGGTGAGTTGTCATGTCTTGTTTCAAGCTCTGCATCTCAAGAGACAGGTTTTTAAATTGCGCGTGGATTTGTTGGACTCCTAAATTAGGATCTTGTATCGGGGTCTCGTGCAGTCTCATTGTGATCTCCAAAGCCTTGACCTGAGTTGACAGCTTACATTGCGACCACGTGTTCCTTAGATGTGGCGTTAGCGATGCTACAAACCATGTGCGATGTTGCCCATCTGTCAAGGTCATGTTGGATTGACGAATCATACACTTCAATCCCTGATCCAGCTCCCAAGGGGTCTCACCTAGATGTAGTTTTTAGCCCCGTACAAAAATTACATGCATACAAATTCTAAAACACATAAAATAAAAAATGTGAGAGCATAACACATAAAACACATATACATAGAGATTTTCCCCTGGATCCCAAAACCGAGACTACCAAATGGATTTTTCATTATTTTCCGTTCAATGTTATAATACATATTTATACATGCCAAAGCATCCAATACCATGGACCAAAAACCATTGCGTCTAATACCATGGACCGAAAACCATCGCGTCGAAAAACTTGTGTGAAAATCATGCAAAAACCATAGGTGGGTCCGCCCATGCTAACATAGGGTCTAAAACCAAAATTTTCCAAGGCGCTGCCCCAGACCCCATAAAGTGGGGTTATGGGTACACCTCAAACCCCATATGACCCCCCCACTACACAATCGACTCAACGAAGGGGGGCTCTGCCCCCCCTCTAACACCCTGGTTAACTACATGGGCTTGTCGTGGAAAGAATATAACACAACCCAACATTCTCCCACTTGTTGTTTTCTTTCCATAGGGGGCCACAAGAGAGCTTAGTCATTTTTCCAGCCCTGAAACGCCCATTATCTCTCTACACCAAGAGAACTATAGAGCTCAGAGATTTTGTCATTGCATCTGTAGTATTCTTCAAAGTGTCCACCGTTACCAAAAACACCTTTTTGTCTTGTATCATATCCCTCACAAAGTGATACTGAACATCAATGTGCTTTGTCTTTGAATGATATGCGAGGTTCTTTGCCAAGAAAATTGCACTTTTGTTGTCACAGTCTATCCTTATAGCTCCTTGTACTAACCCCATACTTGAACACAATCTTTGCAACCAAACTTCTACCTTGCTTGCATGAGTGGCTACCATGTATTCTGCCTCTGTAGTTGATAGTGCCACTACAGATTGTTTCTTACTCATCCAACTGACTGCACCTCCAAATAGGTTAAACACATACCCACTTGTAGATCTTCTCTGATCCAGATCTCTAGCCTGGTCAGCATCAAAAAAGCCATGAATATCCAACACTCTGTCCAATCCTAGTACTCCTTGGTAGCACAAACTATAATCACTAGTGCCACGTAAATACCTGAAAACCCGCTTCACTGTTGTCCAATGCTCCTTCCCTGGTTTTGACATAAACCTGCTCAATACTCCCACTGCATGTGCAATGTTTGGTCTAGTATAGACCATTGCATACATCAACCTACTGACTACACTTGCATATGGAACACGAGACATGTCCTCTTCCTCTTCTTTTGTCTTGGGACACTGTTTAGCAGATAACCTCACACCTACAAGAATAGGAACCTTCACCGGTTTACTATCCTGCATATTAAACCTCTGCAATATTGTCTTGACACACATCCTCTGGTTTAACCAGAGCTTCCTCTTTGCCTGACCACTTTTAATTTCCATGCCCAAAATATAGTTTGCAGCATCAAGGTCTTTCATGTCGAATTTGGAGGACAATTGGGTCTTCAAATCCTAGATAATTTCTTTGTGATTTCCAACCAGCAACATATCATACAAGACCAGATAAATAACACGGTCACCAATTAATTTAAAATACACACAGTGATCTGCTTTGCTTCTGGTGAAGCCAAGTCCTCGTATAAATGTATCAAATTTCTGATACCACATCCTTGGTGATTGTTTTAAACCATACAAAGACTTCTTTAACTTGCATACTAGTTCTTTCTTACCCTTCACCGCAAAGCCTTCAGGTTGCTTCATGTAGATTTCCTCTTCCAAATCCCCGTGAAGAAATGTTGTCTTCACATCCATTGTTCTACCTCAAAATCAAAAGCAGCAGCAACAGATAAAAGTAATCTAATAGAAGTTACCTTGGCAATAGGAGAAAAAATATCACCAAAATCAATTCCTGGCACTTGGGAATAACCTTTTGCTACCAACCGAGCTTTGTATTTCTCCACTTTTCCTTCTGTATTTGTCTTCTTTTTGAACACCCATTTGCTACCAATGGGTTTCCTTCCAGCGAACAACTCCACCAGATCCCAAGCCTCATTTTTGTGCAAAGATGCCATTTCATCAATCATGGCCTCTTTCCAGAGTTTTCCATCCTCCGAATCCACTGCTTCCTTCATAGTTCTGGGATTATCATCAGTAACAGACAAAGCAAAATTTGAATAGAAAGCAGATGGACTATACCTTTCTGGCTACCTTCTTTCTCGAAGTGATCTTCTCACAACCGGAGTTTGTGGCTCTTCATCTTTTGATTCCTCCTTTGCTGTAGAGTCTGATTTTCCACCTTTAGCTCAAACTCTATCTTCTCAGGTTCCTTTGGTTGGACTTCATGTTTAATAACATCTTTCACCTCTCTGAACACCACATCTTGGCTATACACAACCTTCCTTGTTACTGGGTTCCAAAGCTTATACCCCTTTAAACCATCCTTATACCCAATAAAGATGCACATTTCATATTTACTATCCAACTTGGTTCGTTTCTCCTTTGGAACATGTACATATGCATCACATCCAAATACCATTAGATGTTAAAGAGAGGGTTTCTTACCAGTCCATACTTCTTGTGGAGTCTTATCCTCCAACGCTGATGAAGGTGACCTGTTGACCAAGTAACATGCAGTATCCACTGCCTCTGCCCAGAATTCTTGTCCTAACCCGACACTTGAGCATGCTTCTTGCCCTTTCCATCAACGTCTTGTTCATTCTTTCTGCGACTCCATTTTTCTGAGGTGTATATGGAGTAGTCTTCTGCCGTGCTATACCACACTTCT
>APFE031709632.1:245254-256939 GCA_000404065.3 Pinus taeda | reverse complement strand
GAAGGCCCTTCTCTCCAATATGTCCAAGCCTTTGATGCCACAACATGGTCTTCTCTCTAGAGACCACTAGATTTTCTGCTCCACTTTCAGGAACCACAGAACTATTGCACCCATCAATAATAGTGCTACCTTGCATCTTGTACAAAGTTCCAACCCGAACTCCCTGCATCAATACCAGTGCTCCCCGAACCATTTTGTAGGTATCCTTCTTGAACATTGTTTTTACACCTGCATCATCCAGCTTGCTTACAGAAATCAGATTTCTGGCTAATGCAGGAATATGTAGAACACCTGGAAGCATTATAACCCTTCCACCTTGCAAGTTCAACTTTACTTTTCCATGACCAATGATTCTAGGCTTCCTGTCATCCCCCAAGAAGACGTCACCACCATCATATTTCTCATACTCGCAGAACCACTCTCTATGGGGAATGAAGTGAAAGGATGCACCTGAGTCAATCAACCATGCCTCATGATCTACATGTGTACTTAAAGAAGCCACGTACACATCCCCATCTTCATCTGAGGTGGTTTCCACCTTTGCAGAAGGAGCCTCATCAGATCCCTTTCCTTTGTCAGGAGCTTTAGATTTACAGTCCCTTTTGAAGTGGCCTTCCTTTCCGCATTTCCAGCACACCACCTTTACAGTTTTCTTGGAGATTTAGATCTCCCTCTAGATTTAGATCTCCCACTCGATGACTTATTTTTGTTTCTATTCTGGGACTGTCCTCGTATAGACAAGGAGTCACCATTCTGGCTCTCCATATTTTTCCGTCTCATATCCTCCGTCAGCAAGGCTGAGACTATTTCATCAAACTGTAAGGCAGTTGCATTGCTACCTATTACAATAACTAGACTATCCCACGAATATGGTAGAGAACAGAAAAAACTGATGCACTTATCTTCATATGAAATTTTAATATCAACAGATGCTAACTGAATTACCACAATATTAAATCCATTCAGATGCTCTGTCACCAAGTCTCCATCTTTCATCCTCAGGTTATACAGCTTTTTCCGCAGGAACAACTTATTCACCAAACACTTAGATTGGTACAAAGTCCCTAACTTGTCCCACAAAGCCTTCGTCGTAGCTTCCCCTGATACATTCAGCAATACTAAATTTGAGACACATAATCGTATTGTGCTCTTTACCTTCTAATCCAACTTCTTCCATTCTTCATCAGACACTCCTGTTGGTTTAGTACCCAGATCTACCGCAATCCACTAATCTTTATCCAAAAATAGATCCTCCATCTTGAGTTTCCACAACTCAAAACTCGTACCATTAAATTTCTCGATCTCTATCTTTCTACTACTCGCCATCTTCTTTCACCACTAGAATCGATCTCGTAGATCTTCCACTGAACAGGGTCTACCACAAGCCCGAGCGAAAGCCATATTTCTATTTTATGAAATAGAAGAATACCTGGGATAGATTAATTATCTTTGTATATTTTTGCACTGTAGAGTAATGCACTTATCACCCTCGTTATACATTACAAACCAATCACCCATCAACTCATATATCACTGGGAAACTGGTTCCATTACATCCAGTCGGAGCCACCACACCAAACGAAAAAGGAGTTGCAATAAGGTCTGGACAGGGTGGTTTTCCCCAATGTTGATGCAGCGATTTTAGAGGCATCAATAGAACCCGAAGCAAAGAAATGACATTGTCAAGCTACAAAGAAAAGGGAAGAGTTAGGTTGTGACCACCTACGACAATTCCTTGAAGCTGCAAGCAAAGAATAATGGGAAGGTGAAGAAAGGCACCGACAAGTGCTGTGAGTTCCATAAAATTCCCACTCACAACACGAACGAATGTCACACAAAGCAGGTGTTGGTGGCTGAGCTAAAAGACTCAAAGATGGATGAATTCTCTTATTCTGAGCCAGAACCTGACAATGGAGTCGATAAAGGAAAGAAGATCATTGATGTTGAACCCACTGTGATGGTAGCCACCACCAAGCTCAAAAATATGGAACCTAAGGATCTAGAGGAGGGGGAGCACCTCTTCCACTCGCAGATGTGGCAAAGGGTTCGCCATTGCAGTTCATCATTGACGACATGAGCCAAAAGAACTTGATCTCAGTCAAGGTCATTAAGAGATTGAAGCTGCAAATGATGTTGCACCCATAGCCATATTGGGTGGCTTCACCAAAGGCTGGATCTCTATGTCAATTAGTAGTGTTGTCTATCTTATAGAATCAAGTCCTTTGTAGATGAGGTATTGTGCGATGTTTCCCCTCTAGAAGTCTGTGATGTTTTATTAGGTCCACCATACCTATGGAAGTGTCATGTTGTATATGAATCTAGACCTCATTATGTTATTATTACTTTGGGTCATAAATTGTACATGATACCAAAGGTAGCGCCACCTATTACCCTTTCTTCGATCTCTACTAAACAATGCAGTAAGATCATTTCCCATATCAAGAAAATTTTCCTTCTTTATGATTCACCCTTAGAGAAAAAGGAAGAATGTGGCCACATCCTTAGCCTCCAGACAGGGCTCCTCCACATGGTAGCACCAGATGGATAAGGTCGTGGAGGATTACAAGGACATCTTCACCTCACCCACAGGGGTACCCCTAGACTATCAGGTCAAGCACTCCATAGTACTAGCTCGGGCACACCGCTACCCAATGGACCAATCTATCGACTCTCTGTTTTGGAGAACAATGAAATGAAGAGGTAGATTCATGAATTGTTGAAGAAAGGGCACATCAAGCCAAAATCATCACCTTATGGGATCCTGATCATGTTGGTACAAAAGAAGGACAGAACCTGGAGGCTCTGTATTGACTACCATGTGTTGAATAAGATCATTGTCCGTAATCATTAACCAATCCCACAGATTGATGACCTTCTAGGCTAGCTCAAGGGGGCCAGATATTTCAGCAATATTGACTTGAAGTCCAGTTACAACAGGTACCGATTGAACCCTTTGATGTGTGGAAGACTTCCTTCAAATCTAAGGAGTTCCTTTTCGAATAACCTGTCATGCCTTTCAGGTTGACAAATGCCCCCGCAACCTTCATGCAACTCATGGACGACATCTTGTTGCCCTTCACCAACTCATTCGTGGTTGTATATCTAAACGACATCCTGATCTTCATCCAAATTTAGGAAAAGAACATATATCATATTTTACAAGTCCTCTAAACCATGCAACAACACAAATTGTGTGCCAATTTGGAGAAATGCACTTTTGGTATGACTCAGGTTCAATATATGGGGTACATCATTGATGAGTAGAGTGTGCATGTGGACCCGACCAATATACAATTTATTCTGGATTGGCTAGCCACAACCACTAAAACATAGCTCTAAAATTTTTTGGGTATTACCAATTTCTATCGTAGGTTCGTGTTGGGATTCTCTCATATCACTTGTTCTTTGAGTCAAGTCACCAAAGGCAAAGTGAAATAAGCGTTCTTTTGGTTTGAATTGAAACAGAAAGTGGTTTCCAAGTTGGAGCATCACCTCTACTATGCACCGGTTCTCACATTACCAGACCTGCAACAACCATTTGAAATTGAGATAGATGCAGCAAGTAATCAAATACAATTAGAAATAAACATCTACACTTGGGTCAATGCATCTAGTGCAAGCAACCAAATAGGATTAAAAATCAAGAACTACATTGAAATCAATGTTATCTAGTGAAATCAATCAAATAGGCTTATGAATCAACATCTACATTGAATTAAATGCATCTATTTCAGTGAAAAATCAAAATAGCCATGACTTTCTAAATCCAAATTTTTTTACCATTTGTAAAATCCTTACTTCTTTTTCCTCTATGGTTAATAATGTTTAATATTATATAATACTATATAATATTTGTATTTTTTTTCTATGTGTCTCTTTCTTCTTCCCTCTTTCTCTCCCCTCTATCTCTGTGTATATCCCCCTCCCTCTATCCCCTATTTTTTTTCTCTCTATGCATCTCCCTTCCTCTCTCTATCTTTCTTTTCTTCCCTCTCTCTACCCCTGCCATCTATATTTATGTCTCCCTCCATCTATTATTCTTTGTCTCTCTATCTCACCCCCCCAAACACACACACGCACACACTCTCCATATATATCTATCTCTCCCTCACTCCCTTTCTCTATCTATCTCCGCTCTCCATCTGTATCTCTATCTCCCTTTGTCTCCACTTATTTATCTCTCTATATCACCCACAAACATACACACACTCTCTCCATATCTATTTATCACTCTCTCACTCCCCCTTCCTCTCCCTCTCTCTTCCCCTTCCTCTCCCTCTCTCTTCCCCTTCTCTCCCTCTTCCTCTTATTGGAAGGAACTAGAAGTAATTCCAACTACCCGCCACCAACATTCAACAGTGATTTTACTGCAGGTTCTAGAATTCGTTGAAAATGGGCAAGCTTCCTGAAGAAGCCACTGCCCCAATCAATCTCTAGAAGCTTCTCCATCCTGTATAAATACATGTTTAATCAACCAATGGAAGCAAGTTGTGAGTTCTGTTTTTATGTGTCTCTGCTCTCTGATATGGTATCAGAGCGAGGTTGAGGGCTGAGTGTGAGAGCCCGCTGCGCATGAGTGTGAGAAATTGCCGTGTTGCTAAAGGAGTAGTGTGGATAAGTTTTCTCGTGTGTTGGTCAGAGAGGGCAGAAAACCTACGTGAAATGCGCTTGTGTGTGAGTAAAGGGTGTGCTGCTGAGAAATCATGTGAGACCCTACGTGCAAAGGAGGGCTCGGTGGTAAGCTGTGTGGTGTGTTTATGAGTTTTAGTCTCTCCTCTCTCTGAGCTACGTGTTGTGAGCTTGCGAGGTCCCGGCTGTACTGGCGGTGGCGGTGGCGGAAGAGGATGCACCTTGGACTGCAATTGCAAGTGTCGCGCTTACTACTAGAAGTAGTACTCCATCTGTGTTTTTGTTTGCTTACTTTAACGCGCTTACTGCTAGAAAAAGAATGCCATCTACGTTTTTTGCTTATATGTTGTAAGCTAGTGCTTATATATACTGTACAGTTTAATCTGATGGGGAAGTTGGCTGAGTTTTTTGTGGATCTGTGATGCTTTAAGTCTGCTATGTGCCAAGTGGCCTTAAACTCTATCAAGCATTTATGCATGCGTGGCATATAAATGTGGTAATGGATTGTTTTTATAGAGATATGTTGTTCTGTAGTATAAAGAGGAGTGTAGAGGTGCCAATATAGTGGAGAGACAAACAACTATGTGTAACCGTAGTTCAATATGTTTCATTGTGTGTGGTAAACATAGATCAGAGTGGTTCATAGCTGGTAATAAATGCTTATAGTTTGTCTGGAAATCATTTTTATTAAAATATTGAAGTTGTGGAATTTGTTTTTTGCATTTTGGTGATTTGAGGAAGTTTTTTTTCATCATGGAAAATTTGTTACCTGATACTTATTTGAATGAATCCACTAAACTTGATGGAGAAAATTATGTGAATTGGAAATTCAAGTTAATGACTATTTTAGAAGGTAATAATTTGT
Organism: Pinus taeda; assembly: GCA_000404065.3. Classification (NCBI taxonomy): domain Eukaryota; kingdom Viridiplantae; phylum Streptophyta; class Pinopsida; order Pinales; family Pinaceae; genus Pinus; species Pinus taeda. The sequence goes on along the minus strand of APFE031709632.1, from coordinate 251,446 downwards.
GGTCCATTGTGAGTGGGGATGAGCCCAAAACCACTGTTGCAGGTTCTATTCCAGATTGGGAGAGAAGGGAGACAAAAGAAAAGGTGTTGTTGTGTATGTCCGTAAAGGAAAACATTATTCCTCACATCAGAGATTGCAAGACATCAAAAGAAACATGGGATACGTTGAAGGGTTTGTATGAAATAACAAATACCAACCAGATCTTGTTTTTGAAGACTAAGCTTTTATCTCTAAAAATGGAAGCAAATTAAATATAAGCAATTTCATATCTCGTGTCAAAGATTTAAGTGATAAGTTAGGAGATATTGGTGAAAGGTGTCTAGTACTGACTTAGTTACCATCACATTAAATGGCTTAGTGCAAGATTATCAAATTTTTGTTTCAAGTCTTGCAGCTAGAGAGAAACCCCCTACATTTGATGAATTGACAGGAATTCTTCTACAAGAGGAGGAGAGGATGAAGAGCTTTAATTTGGGCTCTAGCAGTTCAGATTTGGCATTATTAGCCAAGGGCTAATATCCATACAGAGGCAAACCATGGGACAAGAACAAAGGAGGCAAGTTTCAAGCAAAACAAAAAGCTATGACACAGTCTAAATTTCCAATCCATAATAGAAATGATGAGTGTTATTATTGTGGAAAACCTGGGCATCATTCTAAAGATTGTTATAAAAGGAAATACAATGAGTCTAGGCAAAGAAACAGAAGGCATAATGGAAATTTTGTGGACAAAGATACCTCAATCAGTGATGGATTTAAAAATCTTAAATTGTTTGTTTTTGATGTTGCATTGTCTGTGGAAAATGATGATAAGAATGCTTGGTTCATTGATTCTGGTGCATCACTACATATGTCTTGTAATAAGGAGTGGTTTGATGAATATTATGAAAACATTGATGGAACATATGTTTGTCTAGGAGATAACAGATCACTTAAAGTACAAGGTTATGGAGTAATAGGTGTGAATTTGCCTAATGGACAAGAGAAACAAATCCATAATGTGATGTATGTTCCTCATATCAAAAAGAATTTAATTTCCATTTCTACTATTACTGACCAAGATTTGAAGGTGGAATTTGTTAAATCACAGTGTGTAGTGAAAGACATTCAAGATCAGTACAAGGTTATTGCCATAGGAACCAAAGTTGGAGGCTTGTATAAGTTGGATGTGACCAGGAAAAGTCATCAAGCATTGGCATCTACAACATTATCAGTAGTAGAATTATGGCATCAAAGGTATGAACATCTAAATCAAAAAGATTTAATGCTACTTCAAAAGAACACAATGGTTGAAGGTCTTCCTGTCTTGAAGAATGATCATGTTGAATGTGAAGCATGTGTACTTGGCAAGCAACATAGGGAGGAATTTCCTATACATAAAGAAAAAAGGCAAAGGGAAATACTTGAACTAATTCATACTAATGTATGTGGACCTATGCAAACTAGATCTATTGGTGGAGCATGGTATTTTCTTATTTTTGTGGATGATAGATCTAGATATACATGGGTTTATTTAATAAGAAAGAAGAGTGATGTTTTTGAGTACTTTAAAGAATTTAAGAGTATGGTGGAAAAACAAATTGGTAATTACATCAAAATTTTGAGAATTGATCGGGGGGGGGGGGAAATTCAGATCAAGAGAATTTAATCAATATTGTAAAAGCAATGGGATTCTGCAACAATTTACAGTGCCACATACACCTCAACAAAATGGAGTTGCTGAGAGGAAAAACAGAACACTAGTTGAATGTGCATGTAGTATGCTTCAAGGTAAAATATCTCTAATGTTTTTTGGGCTGAAGCCATTAATACTGATGTTTATTTGAAAAATAGGAGTCCAACCAAAAGTTTAGAGCTTAAAACACCTTTTGAAGCATTTTATGAGGACAAACCAAAAGTGAGTCATTTAAGAGTTTTTGGTTGCAAGGCATTTGCTCATATTCCAAAAGATGAAAGAAGAAAACTTGATGCAAAGTCAATTAAGTGCATATTTATTGATTATTGTGATAATCAGAAAGCATACAAGTTGTTTGATGCCAATACTCATAGACTGCTTGCAAGTAGGGATGTGGTGTTTCATGAGAATGAAAATGAAGGTGATAAAATAAATAATACTAGTGTATGGCATGATATTGATGATTATGTCAAAATAGACCCAAGTGTTGAACAAGAACAGGAACAAGCACAGGAATAGGTACAATTTCAAGAGCAAATAGCATCAAGTAGTCATGACACTCCAAAGAGAGGAGAGGAGACTCTGCAAAGCCGAAAGAAAGATGAAAGTAGTAAAATTCCAAGAAGGTCACACGTCAAAGTCAGGTACCTGTAAGGTATAAAGATTATGCAATTATGTCTCTTGTTATGAATGTTGTAGAACCCTCAAGCTATGAAGAAGCTAAATAATATGAAGAATGGAGAGATGCAATGAATGAAGAATATAACTCTATAATGAAGAATGACACATGGGAATTAACAGAATTGCCTAAAAACAAAGTTCCCATAGGCTGCAAATGGCTTTATAAATCTAAATTTAATGTTGATGGAAGTATTGATAAACATAAAGCTAGATTGGTTGCAGAAGGATATTCACAAAAGGAGGGAATTGATTATGAAGATACTTTTGCACCTGTACTAAGTTGAACACAATTAGAATCATGATTGCATTAGCTACAAAATATAATTGGAAAATGCATCAGTTAGATGTCAAATATGCATTTTTGAATGGTGAGTTAAAAGAAGAATTTTATTTAGTTCAACCTGAAGGGTTTGTAAAACAGGGACAAGAGCATCTAGTTTGCAGGTTAAAGAAAGCTTTATATGGCTTGAAACAAGCACCAAGATCATGGTATGTGAAAATTGATTCTTTCTTTTATGAGAAAGATTTTATGAGAAGCAAAAATGATCCTAACTTGTACATCAAGGAAGATGAAGGAAAGAATGTTGCTTTAATATCTGTATATGTTGATGATCTTATCATAACAGGAAATGCATACAAGTTGATTGAAGAAATTAAAAATTAGTTGTCACATGTATTTGAGTTGAAGGATCTTGGTGAATTACATTATTGTTTAGGTCTTGAAGTTTGGAGGGAACCTGGTAAGGCACTAATCACACAAAGCAAATATACAAGGGAAATCCTTAAAAGATTCAATATGATTAAATGCAAGGCAACATCTACTCCTTTAGAAAAAAATGTCAAATTTTGCAGTGATGATGGAACCAAAGAGGTGAATGGAACTATGTACCGTCAACAAGTCTGAACTATCTCACCACTACCAGGCCAGATATAGCATATTCTGTCAGCATACTTAGTCAGTTCATGGCTAAGCCTTGTGAAAGCCACTGGAAAGAAACAAAGAAAGTCCTTCGATATTTGAAAGGAACACTTAATTTTGGTGTTATGTATACTGATGAATTTGATGTTTAATTGGCAGGTTATTCTGATTCTGACTGGGCTGGAAATCCAGATGATAGAAAATGTACTACTGGATACGTGTTCAATATTGGTTCAGGACCAATATCATGGAGCAGTAAGAAACAACCAACTGTTTCATTGTCATCCACTGAAGATGAGCATAAAGCATTATGCAGTGCTATCTGTGAAGCAATATGGCTTAGGAGGATACTTGAAGATGTTGGAGAAACACAACAAGCACCTACAGTAATCAGATGTGACAATCAAAGCACTATCAAATTGGCAAACGATCCTATATATCATGCAAGGACAAAACACATTGACTCACAACATCATTTTGTAAGAGAAAAATTGCAATCAAAAGAAATTGACTTATCATATTGTAATACAAATGAAAATGTGGTTGACATATTCACCAAGCCTCTTGGAAAGGCTAAATTTGAAATATGTAGAACTAAGTTGTGCATTGTAGAAAATCCAAATTATGTTGTAAGCCTAGCTGAGACTTAGACCAGCAGGCATATCAGTTAAGAGTATGTTTGTTATATAGTTGGAATTAAGGGGGAGTGTTGGAAGGAACTAGAAGTAATTCCAACTACCCGCCACCAACATTCAACAATGATTTTAACGCAGGTTCTAGAATTTGTTGAAAATGGGCAAGCTTCCTGAAGAAGCCACTGCCCCAATCAATCTCCAGAAGCTTCTCCATCCTGTATAAATACATGTTTAATCAACCAACGGAAGCAAGTTGTGAGTCTTGTGTTTATGTGTCTCTGCTCTCTAATACCTCTCCCCCTCTCTCTTCCCCTTCTCACCTTCCCTCTCTCTCTCTCTCTTTCCCTCTCTCCTTCTCTCTCTCTTCCCTCCTTCTCTCCTCTCTCCCTCACTCTCTCTCCATCTCTCCCTTGTCACTCCTTCTCTCTCTCTCCACCTTTCTCTCTTTCTTCCCCCTCTCTCTCTCCCCCCCTTGAACTACATATCTTTCTCCCTCTCTCTCTCCTTCTCTCTCTCAAGTCCTCTCTCTTTTACTTCCTCTCTCTACCATTCTCTCCCACCTCCCTATATCTCCCCCTCCCCCTCCATCAATCTCTCTCTCTCCCCCCTCCAACTCTGTCACTATCTCCCTCCATATCTCCTTGTTTCTCTCTCCCACTCTCCCCCCTCCTCTATGTCTCCCTCTCTCTCTTCCCCTTCTCCCCTCTCTTTATTCTACCCTTCTCTCTCTCTTCCCCTTCTCCCCTCTCTCTATTCTAACCTTCTCTCTCTCTTCCCTCCTCTTCTCTCTCGCTTATTCTCTCACCATCTCTCCCTTGTCACTCCGTCACTCTCTCCACCTCTATCTCTCTATGTCTATGTTCTTCCCTCTCTCTCTCTAACCTCCAAATTTGTCACTACCTCCCTCCCTCTCTCCTTCTCTCTCTTCCCCTTTCTCTCCCCTCCATCTTTATGTGTCCCTCTCTCTCTTCCCCTTCTCTCCCTCTCCTCTCCTCTCCTCTCTATCTTCCCTCCTCTCTTCTCTCCGTCACTCTCTCTCCACCTCTCCCTTGTCACTTCCTCTCTACCTACCTCTATCTATCTATGTTTTTGTTATTCCCTCCATCTCTCTCCCTATCCAATTCCATCTCTCTCTCCCTCTCTCTTTACTTCTCTTTATCCCCCGTCTCCCCTCCCCATCTCTGTCTCTGTCTCTGTCTCTCTCTCTATGCCCTCCAACTTTGTCACTATCTTCTTCCCTCTCTCCTTCACTCCCTCCCTCTCTCCCCCCTCAATCCATATGATCGAGAATTGTCACTCTATGTAATCAATGATATATGTAAGGTCCAATATATTTTACATTTTAATTTTTTATTATGAAATGAGCTATGGTTTTTGGGCATGTGGTATTGATAAGCCAAGGTATTTGCCTATGGTATTGTAATAAAACATATTTACAAGTTAATAATATCCATGGTAAAGTGGGGTAATGGTTAAGAATATTTTTATATTGTAAGTTTATTGTAAGTATAAAGTTTTTATGTGAACTTATTAATTAAATTTAAATATGCTTTGGAATCATTGTGGCAAGGAAGGACTCGATTTTTCTGTTGATCATTGTAATGTTTAACTTTGAAAAATAAATATTTATTTTTCAATATTATGAAAAAAACTATTTTTCAAACATTTGATTAGACCATAAATTGAAGGTCTTATTGCAACCTTTGCACAATATAATGTCACGTGGATAAAATTCCTCACATATTTTATGCTATAATTTGTGGATATGGTTGTAACATTCATGCATGATTTTTAGATATTTTTGTGGTGATGATTCTTAAGCTTTACAGGAAAATCATCCAAAAATAAAATCCTTGAAAATAGATTATACTTAGGTAAATAATATATTTACCATCAATTACTTGCCACCGTAATTCAAGGAAGATTTTACACAAAAATAGATATGAATTAGATGTAAATAAATATACTTACCAAGTGTTACTTCCCACCATTATTTACTTTGTCTTAATCACCTATGTAGGAGTAAAACTATAAATGTGTAGACTTATTAGTAGTGACTACCCACCAAAATTTAGGGCATGACCAAGAAATTTACTTATCCACTTCACATCTCAATTTATTAGTTCCTTCCAATGCAAGGCTATAAGATAATTGGTCTATCTGCCACTATTAACTTAGCATTGGCAACAAACTGAATTAAAAACAAGAATCCCAAAAAATCAATATGAATCTATGATTGTTATATTATTTTCAGTGATATTAAAAAAAATTATTATTTTAAAA
>APFE031709632.1:170536-239959 GCA_000404065.3 Pinus taeda | reverse complement strand
AGTGAGTAAAATATAAGTGTATTCACAACGCCGTTGCATTGTCATGCTAAAGTTGACCATTGGTGGGACAACCTCTATGGTGGCCCCTTTTCCCGGTCTTCTTTTTATTTTATATATATATAATACTCCAATTCTTTCTACCCTAACCTTTTTTTATCTTATTCTTCTTCTTGCCATGAGGAAATCTGTTTTTTCATTTTGGTTCAAAGCTCCTTATTAGTCCTTGCTTAAAGTGTCACGGGTCCAATTTTTTTCGTTAATCGGCAACCGTGCGGCACCACCTAAGTTGCTAACATGTCCCATTGTTAAGTTACTTTGCGAACTACGCCTAATATTCATCATCATTCATTAACAATATTAATGTGCGGAATCCATTAACATCATGGACATTTAACCATAAACATTAACACAACAGGGAGGATACCATCATATGCAATAATAATGTTTTATTATGAATTTATGAGAAAATAGTTGACCGGGAGCAAATGCTCCATCAGCGTTATACCCATGTCTTTTGCCACCGGGTGCCCACCTCGTGCACACCTTGCATGGTGGTCACACATATACAATCCACACTTCAACCGATTTGCCCAACTTGGCGTGCACGGGCGCCCACACCTGGGTCACCCGTCGTCCTTGGTTGGTCTGTTCAACAATACAAAACTTGTGCACAAGTCGGGCGGGCGTGTCTTCGTGCAACCCTCCACCTGACTCTCCTCACCCGAGTCGTTTACTTGTGCTGGGCAGGCGCACCTTCGTGTGGCCCTCCACCCGAGCTCGTTCAACGTAGGGCGGGCGCGCCTTCGTGTGGCCCTCTACCCTAACTCATTTCACCCGTCGGGCAGGCGCGCCTTCGTGCAACCCTCCACCCACTCACCACCCGTTCACCGAACTCATGCAAGCCTTCTTGTCCGTCTGCCCGACGAGCGGGCGCATGACCACCCGCGGTTTTGTGCCTTACCACATCTGCTCCTCGCACTTCACCTCTTAACTTGTTCAATGAGCGAATGTTTATTGATTGCTTCCTCCCAACTCGCATCACGAATATATATGGTGGGTGGGCGAGTCGTGCCACCCGGCCGACTCATTTCACTCGCTTGATCGACTTGCTATTTTGTTGCAAAACTCGTCCAAGGGGTGGGTCGGCCCGCCCAGCTCGTGGGACCACCCCCTCCTTTGCTTGCCCATTCACAACGCCACTCGGTCGGCCAGCGGGTAGCTCGCCTAGCTTGCTTGCGTATAAATCATGTAACCGTACCTCGCTCACATTGTATGCCTCGTCCATTCGGTTGCATTTCTGCCTATCTCACTAATTCGTCCGTTCGGTGGGCGCGCTTAGGCGTCTTGCAAGTTGCAGGGTGTTACATTCTCCCCCACCTGAAAGCATTGTTGTCCTTGGCAATTCAGCTCTCCTCCATAGCTTCCTGTCATACTTCGCAATCTTCCGCTTCCATCTCCAAAGTGAGTCCTCCGTCTCCGAGCTATCCTCCTCCGGTGCATTCTTCCATCTGACAAGAAATTCCCGTCTCATGTGGCAATCAATCCCTGTAGATCGAACACTCAGAATCTTGTCCATCTCTAGGTGAGGCTTGTCCGCAATCATGGCTAGTCCCCTCGGTGGTTCCACTCTCTCTGGATGATCAGCATCAAGTCTGCATCTCTTCAACTGACTCATGTGAAAAACTGGATGCTTCATGTGCATATGGCGTGAAAGCTCTAACTCGTAAGCAATTTCCCCCACTCTCTTCTTCACCTGGAATGGTCCCTCATATTTCCTCGTCAGTTTGCTCGTAGTCCCCTTAGGTGGCTGAAACTGATCTTTGGTAATCCTAAGAAACACCATATCTGCCACACTGAAGTGTGCATCCCATCTTCCCTTATCTTCCCATTTCTTCATTCTCCTTGCAACTTCGTGCAGGCACAACTGTGCCAACTCCAAGGTCTCATCCCAAACCTTCATGAACTTCTTCGCATGAGGACTCCTCAACAAACCTCCTGTCACTATGGTATGTGGTGTGACTGGCATCTGTCCATTCACCAACTCAAATGGATTGTACCCCGTTGCAGAAATTTTTTGAATGTTGTAGCTACACTGAGCCACATCCAAGAGTGCACACTAATTCTTCTGATTAGTCGTCACATAATGTCTCAAGTAATCCTCTAGCAGTACATTGATCCTTTCGGTCTATCCATCTATCTGCGAATGGTAACTCGAACTCATCAACAACTCTTTCCCAACTAACTTGAACAATGTGGTCCAAAATCTGCCTGTAAATCGCGGATCTCAATCTGTCACGATGCTTAGTGGCATCCCCCAATACTTCACTATGTTCTTGAAGAACAACTACACAGTCTGCTAAGCTCCACAAGGCATATTTGTTTGAACAAAGACAACATACTTGGAAAAACGATCAACCATGAACATCAACCACGAACGTTATCCCATTATACCCCTATACCTGTGGCAACTGAGTGATGAAGTCCATCGAGACACTCATCCATGGTCTCTCAAGAATTGGTAAAGGCTGCAACAGACCTCCTTGCCTCTAAGTATCTGACTTGTCCTGTTGACAAATGATGCACGTATGTACATACTACTCTACATCCTCCCGCGTCTTCTCCCAAAAGAATCCTCTCTCCAAAAATGCCAAAGAACGACGCTGCCCTAGGTGGCCAGCCCATGGTGAGTCGTGGCACTCCTTCAAAAGGTGCCTCCTAAGTCCAGATGACTTTGGAACATAGAGTTGGTTTCCAAAGAACAAGAACCCATATCGGAGAAAGAATTTTCGTGTCTTCCCCTCCTTTATCTGCTTCACTATATTCTGCGCCTGAGTATCGGTCTCAACACTTTCCTTGAGCTTATTCTACATCTCTTCCGACATCTGACCTCGACTCCTACTCCTGGTTGCCCAGTCTTCTCCTTCCAATGCCGCAAGTTGTCCCTTCCTGCTATGGGCATCTGCTACTGCATTGTGTCCCCCGGGTCTATACTCAATAGTCATGTTGAATTCTACCAAGAAGTCCTACCAACGAGCTTGCTTTGCAGAAGCTTCGGTTGTGATGCAAAATAACTTGTTGCAACGTTGTCTGTCTTGACAACAAATGGCCTCCCAATCAGGTAATGCCTCCACACATGAAGACAGTGAATGATCGCTGTCATCTCCTTCTCATGGACTAGATACCTCCATTCTCTATCCTGCAACTTCTGACTCTCGTACGCCATCGGATGCCCATCCTGCATAAGAACCCCTCCTTTGGAAAAATTTGAAGCATCTATGTGTACCTCAAATAGTCTCTCAAAGTCTGGTAACTTTAGTATCAGTGCTGTAACCATCCTCTTCTTCAAGTCATCAAATGCCAATTGACATTTGTCTGTCCAACTCCATCTCTTGTCTTTCTTCAACAGGTCTGTCAGTGATGATGTTACCTTGGAGTACCCCTCTACAAACTTCCGTTGGTAGTTGGTCATGCCCAAAAACACCCTCATATCATGGACATTCTTTGGTTCAACCCAGTCCTTGATTGCCTTTACTCTGCTTGGATCTATCTGTATGTACCCTTGACCCACTATATGTCCAAGGAACGGAATCTTGGTCTGAGTGAACACACACTTAGACTTTTTCAAGTACAACTGATTTGCCTTCAGTGCCTCGAACACCATCACCTAGTGATTCTTATGATCCTCCATGTTGTGACTGTACACCACTATATCGTCCAAGTACACTACTACAAACGAATCCTAGTATGGATCTAGAACATCATTCATCAAAGTGCAAAACGTAGTAGAAGCATTACACAACCCGAATGACATAATAAGGAATTCAAAACTACCATACCTTGTTACTATCGTGGTCTTCTTTTCGTCTCCTTTAGCTATCTGCACCTGATAATACCCATGCCTCAAGTCTAGCTTGGAAAACACTCGGGCTTTCGCAAGCTTGTTGAAGCAATCAGTAGCCAATGGCAAAGGATACATGTTCCTTACTGTCTGCTTGTTCAGTGCACGGTAATCACAGCACATCTGTAGCTCATTCAAATCCTTCTTCTGCTGGAACAATACTGGAGCTCCATAGGGGGACCTTGAAGGTTTGATGAAACCTGTATCAGTTAATTCTTTTAACTATCATTTCAACCCCTCCAGCTCAGGTCCTGACAACCGATAAGGTGCTTTAGCCGGAGATTTCTTCCCTGGCTCAAGCTCTATGCTATGGTCCACTGCATGCCTTGGTGAAAGCTTCTTTGGTAGCTCATCAGGCATCAAATCTGCATATTTGGCCAATACCTCAGAAATATCAGCTGGAACAGGCATCCCCACTCCATAACCTTTGACTCCCTTTAACATCACCGCATATGTCTCCATATCTGACTCCTTCATAGCCTTCTCCAAACTTAGTGCAGAAACATGCCGCACCTTGACTTCCCGCCTTTGCCTATGAGTGGGAAAATTCCAAGTTTGTGACTGTCCAACTAGTAATACCTCATCACAAAAGGGGACAACAATTGCCTTGTTTCCCTTCAAGAAATCTTGCCCCAATATCATATCAAAGTCATTCATCTCCATAAGTCCAACTAACACTTCCAGTCTTTTATCTGCACAGGCACTTCGTGTGCCAAGCTCGCCACTTTAGCTCTAGAGTTCACCGCCTTGACTTCCACATTCGATGGGAAGATCATCAGTCCAACCTCTTTTGCTAACCGTGTCATCATGAAGTTATGAGTGGCCCCTGTGTCCACCAAAGCTTGAATGGTCTTGCCATGAACCATCAAGTCTACGAAACCCAGACTGTTAATCCACGATTTCTCCATAACTTTTCTTTGCATACATGTCTATTCTTTGCAAGTAGCTCTGATACCATTTGTCATGTCCCCAATTATTTTTTCGTTAATTGGCAACTGTGCGGCACAGCTTAAGTAGCTAACATGTTCCTTTGTTAAGTTACTTTGCGAACTACAGCTAACATTCATCATCTTTCATTAACAATATTAATGTGCGGAATCCATTATCATCATGAACATTTAACCATAAACATTAACACAACAAGGAGAACACCATCATATGCAATAATAATGTTTTATTATGCATTTATGAGAAAATAGCTAACCGGGAGCAAATGCTCCACCAACATTATACCCGTGTCTTTTTCCACTGAGCGCCCACCTCGTGCACACCTTGCACGGTGGTCGCACATATACAATCCACACTTCAACCAGTTTTCCCAACTCGGCGTGCACGAGCACCCACAACCGGGTCACCCACCGCCCTCAGTTGGTCCGTTCAACAATAGAAAACTTGCGCACGAGTTCGGCGGGCGTGCCTTCGTGCAGCCCTCCACCCAACTCTCCTCACCTAAGTTGTTTACTCGTGTCGAGCGGGCACGTCTTCGTGCGTCCCTCCACCAGAGCTCATTCAACTGTCGGGCGGGCATGCCTTCGTGCAACCCTCTACCCAAACTCTTTTCACTTGTCGGACGGGCACGCCTTCGTGCGACCCTCCACCCAAACTCATTTCACTCGTCGGGCAGGCGCGCCTTCGTGTGGCCCTCCACCTGACTCACCACCTATTCACCAAACTCGTGCAAGCCTTCATGTCCATCTGCTCGACGAGCAGGGGCATGACCACCTGCGGTTCTGCACCTTACCACGTCTGCTCCTTGCACTTCACCTCTCAACTTGTTTGATGAGCGAATGTTGATTAATTGCTTGTTCCCAACTCGCACCACAAATATATATGGTGGGTGGGCGAGTTGTGCCACTCAACCGACTCATTTCACTCACCTAGTCGACTTGCTGTTTTGTTGCAAAACTCATCCAAGGGGTGGGTCGGCCCGCCTAGCTCACGGGACCCCCCCCCTCCTTTGCTTGCCCATTCACAACGCCACTCGGTTGGCCCGCGGGTAGCTCGCCTAGCTTGCTCACCTATAAATCATGCAACTGTACCTCGCCTGCATTGTATGCCTCATCTGTTTGGTCACATTTCTTCCTATCTTGCTAACTCATCCGTTCGGTGGGCACGCCCAGGTGTCTTGCCAGCCACAGGGTGTTACACAAAGGGTCAGGTGGGGACTCTCAAAGCTCCTTATTAGTCCCTACCCAAAGGGTCGGGCAGGGACTCTTTTACTCTCGTTTTGCTAGCAAAATTCCTTATTAATCCCTGCCTAAAGGGTCGGGCAGGGACTCTCAAAGCTCCTTATTAGTCCCTGCCCAAAGGGTCGGGTAAGGACTCTTGTACTTGAAGTGCTTTGGGAAAAGTGGAGACATTAAAAAAAACCAAGGTTTTAATGTAAATTATCCAAACTTTTGTTGTACATGCGTTTTTCGATTTTTCTCACCTTCTCCTCAGCCTATTATACAATGTCGTCTTCTTCTCTCAGCGTATTATACACTTTCACAGTTATATGTTAACCAATCAAAACATTCTCTCAACCTATTATACACTGTCACGGTTATATGTTAACCAATCAAAACATTCTCTTACCCTATTATACACTGTCATGGTTATATGTTAATCAATGAAATCTTTTGGAGTTCTTATTTCCATTATACACTGTCATGATTATATGTTAACCAATGAAATGTTTTGAAGTTCTTATTTGACCTCTTCTCGAGGTCGATGACCACAAAACTTTGGCTACCCTAAAACAAAATTTGGCTTAAAATGAGATTTATTGATTTTTGTTTGAAAATTTATGGCATAATGGAGTAATGCTGGGTTGAAATTAAATACTATGATACAATCTGCAGCAGCCTGCTGATCTGTTGTCAATGCATGCCGCTGATTTGTTGTTAATGCATGCAGTGCATGCATCTACATATTCCTCTACATAGTCCTCTTACCAGGTGCTGATGCCACCTGCCATCTACATAGTCCTCTTACTCTTTGTTGATGCCAACTTCCATTCCACCAATAGAGGACAGGCACCGCCACTGCTTTGCTTTGCCACTTGGTGATCTAGATCACACAACGTTCTTTGCTGTTGCACAACGCTAATGCCAGTGATAGTGGCACTGCCATCGCTTTGCTTTGCCATGCCACTTGGTGATATGGACTTTCAGGGAGCGAAACAAGTGTGTAGAAAACCAGCAAAAAAGGCTATACAACTTCCATTAAAACCTGCAGGAAAAAATCTAAGACCCTAAACCAAAGACAAACAAGAAAGAGTGCATAAATGTTATCTAATAGTTCATTAAACCTCCCATAAACCCTGAATCTAAAAAAGTGAGCGCTAACTTATTGGAGATGGGCGCATCCCAGAGGCTTCGAGGTATTGTTCCTTCACATGTGCCAACAAGATTTTTTTAATGGTGACAGAGCTTTGGCTTGAAGAATAAGCACGACGTGCTTGTTGTGTCCCCAGAAAACTGCATTGTTCGTCATTTTTAATGAGCATGGGGACCCCAAACCTGGAGGTGCATAGCCTTATTTGCACGGGTAACACTGTTATGCTCATATTGCCCGCCATATTCATGCCAAATCTAACAGCCATGATTGTGAGCGGAGAGAAATTGGCATATTAATGGTGTATGGTGATGCAGTGTTCGAAAGTTAGAAGGACAAAAATGAGCCTACCCTTATAGTGCACAGTCTGCAGGAATCGAACTTGGGGGAGCTGTTGAGGCTATTTCCTCCGCCCGAGGGTTTTCCTAAAGGCAAAAGTTAGAAGGACAAAAATAAGCCTACCCTTATAGTGCACAGTCCGTAGGAATCGAACCTCGGGGAGCTATTGAGGTTGTTTCCTACGTCTAACGGTTTTCCTAAAGGTATCATGGTGTTTACATTCTTGGTTTTTGCATTAAGAAAATTTAAAGTGGTTTTTTTTTTTTTGCGTTGTTCATCATGCATCTTGGGTTATGGCCAGATAAGAAAGTGGTAAGGTTGTAGGTCCATGAGTGAGACAAGTGGTAAAATCACTGGCCCATAGGGTTAGAGGTGGTGATTAGTATTTAATTCAATTAGACATCTTTGCATGCTTTACATCTGTTTTAATGGCCAGCTATGGAACTGAAACTGGAACGAGTTATGACTCTTGGACTAATGAGGTTTGAACTGATAAATGCCCTCACATCCACTATGGTAGGTAAGCGCATGTCTTGATTGATAAGACAAAATGTAATTCTCAAAAGCCAATACCACACATTCAAACTATTTTGGGTTATCAATTGGTAAAATCGACTATACAATGGACACAAGATGAAACTGACAAAATATATTTCTCAAAAGCGAATACCATGCATACAAACTGTTTTGCATTATCATTTGGCAAAATCGGTTATACAATGAATACAAGATGAAATTGTATTTACATTGGATGAACGAAATATAATCTTGGTCACAAACAATTCATTAACTAAGAATCAGTGAGCAGTTATTATTCTCAACAATTCCAAATTTACTTACGATGTTACGTTTATTTTCAGTGTCTAATCATTATTTGCTCTATGTAATGCTTGCATGTTGGTGTATTAATGTAGAGGCATTTTGGATCTTATGTTATATATTTTAAGGTGGAGGATATACTTCGTGATTGTGTGTGAACACTCCTTTCGCACAGGGATATTTGATGAATGGTTGATACAAAAATTTCAGCATGCTTTCAAGAATATTGTGATATGAGCTATTCAAGAATATTGTGATATGAGTTATTCTTGCATAAGTGAATATGTAGTGGTTAAAAAATAGTTTATTTCATGAATTCACAATTTCAATCACTCCTTATCATGTTGTTATTCGAGTTTTGTTGTTTTATACACTTCTCTCTCTCTCTCTCTCTCTCTCTCTCTCTCTCTCTATATATATATATATATATATTTAACCTTCTTTTATTATTGAGATCTATTTGGAAAGAACAT
Organism: Pinus taeda; assembly: GCA_000404065.3. Lineage (NCBI taxonomy): Eukaryota > Viridiplantae > Streptophyta > Pinopsida > Pinales > Pinaceae > Pinus > Pinus taeda. Next base: position 231,112 of record APFE031709632.1, on the reverse strand, counting down.
TATTTTATTTGGTAAATCTCCCTTTTTTAAGGAAATAGGTTCTCCCTTTGGTGCATATGCCACAACCGTCGATGACTATGATACAAAATTACAATATTGGCTATAGCTCATTTACCATGATAGAGGGTGTCTATTAATATAATAAGTGAAATTTCCTAGGACTTGCTCGCCTCTGCTATTCAGTTCATATGCTACAAATTAAGCCTCTGGAGATTAAGCCTCTATAGATATAACCATATGAGCCTCCATAGATATAACCATATGAAACCACATACGCTTTGTGTAGATATACTCTTGCTTGGCACGAACTTGCTGCTTCACAACTGTTTTTGTTTATTTATAAAACCTTTTTATAATTTGATTTTGTACAATAAGTGTATGTTCCACGCTTATTGAATAAGGTAGTCGTGGTCAATTTGTTTATCCATACCAAATGCACACACCTACTATTTGCGATCAATTTTCGACCAACTAAGGTACTCAAGGTTCAACGATGTCAACTCCACAGGTCCTCTCACTTTGTTTTTTTACTCGACCCAACTAGCTGAAATGGAACATAGAAGGTTAAGGTTGAGTCAGGGATTTTAAGATCACGGGGTCCACACACACCTTGAATAAAAGTGATTCGGGGTCAAACTTGATATGAAAGCTTGAAATTTATTTCTCGGTCAACTTTGCTGACTAAGCTGGGTTGGGGAATACCTCAGAGTTTATTGAGTTGGGGCTTCCTATCCATGCTTATTTATTTTGCCCGATTGTTTCCTACCTCTGATTATACACCACTTCACCAACATAAAAAATTTCAAGTTGATTCCACCGAGTGAGGGTGGGCCCACCTTCGGTTAGGGCTTGGGTACACAAGAGTTTTTGTTTCGAATGACAATTTAGGAGGGCCAACCTCCTGACTATGGGTATCACAGACTCAACTATCTTTCTAAGTTTGGATTTCCCTTATTTGTGTTAAATCCCATTGGATTAGGTTTCACCATTAAGCAAAGGTTCTTATGTTAAATAAAATTTTCCCAAACTTCTCCAAAACAACTAAATTTTTCATAGGCTGAAAGTTACCGCAGGTTCTTCGATCCACAGGTTTCACAAGGGATGATAGATGATTTTTCATTTTCTAGCAATTTATCATTGATTTCAGAACTTCGCGCTATGTTGGACCTCACTCAGTTAAATCAAATTTGTTTCAGAGTGTCATAATTCATAGTTCAACCAAATTCTACATGGGACACTCCATTCTAAAATTCATAACATCGCGCTATAGTAAACATTGATTTCAGAGGATACCAACATAAAAGAAAAACAATTATATTCTTCTTCACTTGGCTCTCTTGTGCCTACTATATCTTCAGGTCCATTTTTTTATACAAAATATAGGGGATTTATTTCGTAGAAGAACAAGGATGTGTTGGCTAACAACCACCTTCCCAAATATGACATTTGGGCCCTTCTAGAAGCCCTTTAATAATAAAAAGAACAATTGTCCCAAACAGAGGGACACATAAAAAAAACAAAAAACAATATTTATGCAGAATTGTCCCTCAAGGGACACATAACCACAACATAATAATAACTGTGGAAGATATTTATATGGAATATATTTTTTCAGGAAAACAAAATGTGGAGCAATGCTCATACATCAAACTCCCTTAGAACAAATGATTTCGTGGACTCCTATCCATGAGAACTGCAAGAGTGCTACCATGTTTTAGGATCTCTCTCTAGCTCATCCAAACCACTTCTTAAACTAAAAGACCCTTCCATTTGACCAAATACTTGTAATAATTTTTGTACCTTGTCTTTTTAAAGAGAATTTGATCAAAAATCATTTCCATCTACTACTTCCGGGTTGTAGGTAGCTAAGATTTTCATTGAACCTTCTCTTATTCATTTTTTTCTCTTTTCTGGGCTCCTAATATGTATACCAGTATGCAACATTAAATATAGGAGAAATTCCTATATCATGGGGTAACTAGATCTCATAAGCATTTGCTAAGAACTTCCTCAATCTTTTGCAGGACCGATATTCTTTAATTTCAGTTTATTATATTCACACTTTGGGAACCTTTCGTTCCTCAGATGGGCAAAAACCATGTCTCCAATTTCAAAATTTACTTCCCTTCTCTTAATACCATCTCCCTTCTTGTACTTAAGGCTTCTTTCTTGTAGCTGCCCCTTGACCTATTCATGTATCATTTGCATGGTTGTAGCAAATTCTTCTAAATATGCACTTCAAACTACTTATTTTCCCAAATTCTTGAGTTCAAAAATACCTATGGGATCCATGCCATATAAAATTTGAAAAGGGCTTTCCCTATACTCCTACTAGGAGAGTCATGATAGGAAAAATCAACTTGTGGGAGAATTTGATCCCATTGTTTATTATGCTCCTTAACTAGACACCTCAACAAATTTCCTTGACTTCTATTAACCACTTCAATTTGCCCATCTGTTTGGGGATGGTAGGTTAAACTATATGTCAAGTTTGTTCCCAATTTCTTCCCTAAGTTCCTCCATGTAACAAACATGGTCACAAATCTGTGTGATAAAATTAATAAAGGAAAAATAATAATTAAGGTCTTGGGACACGTATTCCAAGCTGAGGTCAAGCAAAAACATCCTAGTGTGGGTGTTCATTTGGTTTATTATGGCTAAGGGAAATTGGCAAAAGGAAAAAGCAAAGTCAAAGTCTTTGGAAAGACATGAGGCATTAATTGGAATTTTATTTATGAAAATAATGGAAATTAGGAGAAAAGGAAGGTGAAATGTCACAGGTTGCATGTGAGGAGGAAAATGAAGGAAAATAATGAAAAAAATGAAGAAAATAGAGGCCTCATTAATAAAAAATGCTTCTGAGGATCAATTGGTACCTTTTGTCAGTTCAATTTTGGATATCTCTCTCTCACTCTTGGACACTTGTAGTTTTCTTGGAGCACTTCAGCATTGGACCAAGAACAAGCAAGGAAGAGAAACATCAAACATCTACAACGAGATTATTTGCAGGTATCGATTTGCATGTGTGATTTTCTTGCTAGCTTTGGCATGCATGGTACATGCATGTGTGGATTTGGTTCTCTTGTTTTCATTGACATGGGTTTTTCCAGGTGTTTAGCCTTGCCTTGACATTTCCGAATAGCCATGGTGTAATGGGTGCTCTTGTATTTGGTTGAGCTGGATTACTGAATGGTTTTGAAACTGAGTGAGGTGGTCTTTAAAAGAAAAAACACAAGGCCTAGGAATCCATAAACCAGACTGATATTGCGGTAAAGACATATTTTGTGTGCCTATGTGGGCCTAGGAATCCTTGACCAGTGAATGATGGGATATACAGTAAAGTCTAGATGTGTGTACCCTTAATCATGCCTAGGAATCCTTGACTAGTGAATGACGAGATATACAGTAAATCCTGGCGGGTGGAGTCTTAATTAGGCATTGGAATCCTCAACCATTGTATGGTAGGATATATAGTAAAGACTAGATACTAGGAGACATGAAAATTCCTCACGATGTAGGTGGAGAAATCTGGTTGCATCCATGCTTGTTTAGGGCCTAGTGATCTAGTGGGGATTGTGGTAAAGCTTGAGGAAACTTGGTGTAGTTTGGTTTTGAGTCCCACATTCATGCTTGGAATATGTCACAAGGGCGATTGGCTTAAAGAAATATTTGGTTCAACTAATCTATGGTTGGGTGGTTTGTGGAAGTCCCATACTTGGTTGGGTTTTGCATTCATTAATAAAAGCTCTTTCTCCTTAATATTTCTTGTGTAAATGTATTGACTTATATGTTAATTTTATGGTTTCTATATCTTTGTTATTTATGTTGTTTATATGTTGGTTATGAGTATGTTTAATGACAGACTTGATATATGGCTCTCATTATGTTTTGATTAGCAAATGAATGTAAAATGAATACATGACCTAATAGATGATAATGCAACTATTATGATATGGAAAAAATTCTTTTTTACGAATATTAGATAAGTATGAGACCCCTATGCTCATATATGTTGTTATGACCTATAGATTGCATGTTTGTGACATGTTTAATGAAATTCCTATCATGGCCAGCAGGGGCCTAATTAAGTCATTGATCAAGTGTTTGCATTAGTACCTTTGTTTCAGTGTCATTTATCATTTCTGAAGGTTTCATGAAGTTCTAGGTAGTGGCCTGAGTCTTGGCCTTCAAAAAGTGGCACATTATCTAAGGTCATTGGCCCAAAACTAGCTAAAAAAGTCCACAATAACTAGCATGCCCTCGCTGTGGGAGAGACTCGAAGGCCTCAGTCACATGCATGGCTTGTCATGGGATTGTCTGGGGGTCCATATCAGTTAAATATCAATTTTCCTTAGGGGTTGGTCACCTGGAAGGGTTGGTTGGCTCTTGAAGATTCTGTAGTATGTGTGGAAGGTCAGATTGGTTTGATTTTGTGAGTTCCACTTCCTTAACTATACATTGGGAGTTGAATCACATCATAGTAGCCTCTCATCACATGTTTACCCCAGAAGACTGGTTAACTTGGGTAAATGTGGGAGGAGGGTGTTACAAATTGGTATCAGAGCATGGTTCACCCCTTAGACTAGATGGGCGGTGTGTTTGTCATGCATTCATGTCGGTTGTGTTAGAGCCTAGATTTACCTCAGGCTGAGAAAGGTAGGATCTAGGACCAACATCAAACCATGCTTAACCTGGTAGCTAGCCCTACCAGGTCAGGAGAGGGCTCTCTCCGGGTCAATCTCAGCAAATTATGATCACTAAAGGCTTGAGATGACTGATTTGATTACTAATCATAGGCTAGGTATAGATGCAAAGAGTTTGATTGAACTAAATGATGTTTTTGTGGGCTCTAATGAAAGGCAGATCTTGGGTGCAGGGAATGAGGCTCAGTCTTGCAGAAGTCTCAATGGGGCAAGGTAGGCAACTGAATTTGGCACTCTAAATCAAATGAGATGGAGGGATTAGAAAGAGGAGGAGCTGAAGAGGGCAAGCAAAGCCATGGATCCTCTCCAAACATCTGAAAACATCAAGAAACTAAAGCAAACTTCAAGTAGAGCATTGTAATTTCAATGGATTTTACTTTCACTCTTGTTTGATTTAGTTGAGAAGAAATAAGAAAGTAAATGGCATACATAACACATAAGTAAATTCACAAATAAATAAGAAAGCACTGTACCAAAACAAATGCCATAGGGATCCCAAAGAGTGCTGTAAACCCTGGTCTCAATTCCTTAGCCAAAATGCTGATATGAGTGTACAATGAAGTTCTTTACTTTCTCAAGAGTCCAACCATGCTAATGACTGAAAAAACACATAATATGAACAAAAAATAGCTCATCCTAACCTTTAGGGGTCGAGCTCACATGTTTAGGAGTTGTTTGAACTAATTCTAAATTGAGAACTAGAAATTAGGCAATGGAATAACATGCCTCTAGAAACAAGGGAACTAATTCATTCAGTTTCAAACACCTTTTTATTGATGAATCTACCTACAAAAGTGAAAATTTTCCATATTTACATCATGATCCATCAATGTGCATGAAATTACATCACAAATTTGACAATAAGAAGATGAAAAAGTCAAACTGGTAAAAGCTAGGCGAAAAACAGAACATTCCTGGTCAAACTGGGCCAAATTTCCTCTATGCGTCGCCCCTGATTCTCTATGTGTAGCTCCTGTTTGGACCCACTTTTGGAGGCCTTCCCGATGTCCAAATTCACTCCACGTGTGCTTGCTGGAAAGGTCTACCTGTCTAATTTCCAACTCAAGTAGAATTTTTTAATTTGGCCTCCATTTTCTCTGTCAACAATCAAATCTCCCAAGACTGCTTCCTGTGTGTCAAAATAGGGGCAATAAGGTCATTTTTTGAGTGTTTTTGACCTTTTTGAGGGCTCAAAACCTATCCAAATTTCTTGGCCATTGGTAGGCAAGCATATTTTTCCATGCCAAATCCAAAAATGCTAAGTTTTTGTGTTTTGGAGGCTCCTAGCAAAAGCAAGCGCCATGTGGCGCGACGCATAGAGCAGAAAATCCTATTTTTTGTGCCAAAACTTTCAAAAATGCAAAAATTGCCCCAAATTTTTTGAATTTTGGGCTGGGTCTTCTCCATCAAGCATGTTGTTAAGCCAAGGAAGTATCAACAAATATCTGAAGTTGATCATGCTCTTTTCACCTCTTTGATGCCCTCTTCAATTTTGCCTTTAAGCTCCTGATTCTCGCCTTGCAAACTTTGTTTCTCGCCATATAATGATATGCCATATGTCTCAACAATGCTTTCTCCTTGTTGGCCTTCTCCAACAACCTTTCTAAGTGGATATTGACTCTTTCGAGCCAAGACTCCCGATCGACATTGATCTCTTGCACAAGTGAAGTGAATTCCACCCTTCTCCTTTGGGCAACTTGGCGATTCTCCCGAATGTTTTGCAACTCCATAATTGCTTGCTGATCTTGAAGCTACTTATTCCTTTGCTCCAGGTACTTATAATCCACTTAGCCCTCTCCAAGTTGAGGGACAAGGCATTGATATCCGCCTGCTGTTCTTGGATGATTTCTTTGAGATTTGTGCTTTGCGGGCCCACATTTGTATCATCACCCTCAATGAGAATAAAGTCCCGCTCACCTGAAGGCCCCTCATCTTGTAATGGCCTCTTGCCTTTGTCCTGAACCTATTGTGCTGATGACGGAAGCGAGACCCATTCCACGCCGGGTGGAGATAATACTCGCTTTGCTGCTGCGAACAACTGTCTAGTGCCCTTCTGATAAGTGATGAACACCGACATACTAGTGATCTGTGTCTCATGACCCTCATGCTGATAAGAAGGTCCACCTGTCTCATGCAAAGCCTCTAAAGGTCCCTGAGGAGCTATGAAAAACTCACGAGAAATGAAGTCCTCCCAAGTGATGCCCTGCAAGCCACGCTGATGGATGACCACAATTTTCATGAGAGAAAAATGATATATATTGTTGAACTACTGCTGAGGAGTCTTGTGCTACACTAGAGTGGTCATATTTTCAATATTTTGGCACATGAAGTAAGGGATGTTCATCATCCTCATCCTGGTAAAATGCATCAGCAGCCGGATATGATAAGCATATAAACAGGAGAACCAACCCTCACAACTGAAATAGCTCATTATCAATTTCATCAAAGGAGCATAAGGATCTTTGAGGTATCGAAAAGGAAACACTCTTTTGAGTATGTCTCAAATAGCTAGGCTTGATGTATGGTTCATAATGCTACCGGTCAATTTGCTGCCTCTTGTTCCATTGCTCTCCAATGTTGGCAATACTGGTTGCTAGTGAAATAGATTCTAGTGTTAAAGTGAATGTGACACCAACTAGAGTGGCTTGACCGTCATGTAAATGAAGCACAAACAAACGAGCCAACTCATGGTGAAACTGAATGCTAGCAACCTTCTCACAAAATTCATAGCAGGACTGGTGCTGAAAACAAGAGATGGCAAGAGGGAAAGCCTGTAATTCAACAAGAGTGGTTGGTTCTTCTCGAATATGCTTGCCACCTCTATGAGGTAGTTCAAACCCTAGGCAGAAGTTTCCTTTGAGAGATTTCAAGAGATAGGGTTTGATTTCTTTTTAAACCATCACCATAAGACAACCACCAAAAATTGCATAAAAATTGTTTCACTAGCAGTGATGAAGGCTCAACCTACTTGCACAAATGGAGATCCAAATGTTTTGGGCGATTTGAAATGAATTGTTGAATATTTCAGGCTTGCCGGCTGTATGCGCCGCACGCTGTGTGTGCGTTGCGCCCGTGTAAATTTGGATTGGAGGTCGTGGCCCTATGCGGCGTGCCTGCTATGTGCACCGCGCCACCTGCCCAGTGCACCGCGCCTCTGTGGTGGGGCGATTTTTCACCAACTTTGTCTTACTTTCTCACCAACACGACTTTGCTTTGCCCAACTTTGATTTTGAAATGCAAATGAGCCTTTCAATGAAAAATGACTTATATACAAGGAGCTTTTAAGTTTTTGGTTTATAAAACCCACTTTCATAATGTTTGGAATTTGACTTTATTTTCAAAACTCAGTTTTTGAGCTTTTTCACTTTATTTGAGCTTTTGTGATGAACTGGATGACTTATGTTTTGTTTGCTTTGCAAGGGGTTGGAGCTACTAGGGCTAGGGAAAGTGACCAGGGTTGCAGGGGAAGTGATTAACATATGAAGGAAATGTAATTACATGAATTTATACAATAAAAGCTGAAATACTCTGTTTTTCCTCAAAGGTTGCAGGGGAAGTGATTTACATATGAAGGAAATGTAATTACATGAATTTATACAATAAAAGTTGAAATACTCTGTTTTTCCTCAAAAAAAGCTGAAATACTCTGTTTTTCCTCAAAACAGAGTTTTGAGGAAAAGTACATCTCTGAACACTTGATTATGAAATTTATTGATGCTGGAACCTCCGCATGTGCCTGCTAGTTATTATTGGACATTTTGAAACCTTTTTTGATGAAACCCTAGACTTAAATGACAATGAAACCATAAAAAGACTTTTACAATCTTAAAGAAAAAAAGGTGACTGTATATGCTTTTGATGAATAAACATGAGCCAACAGGTAAATGACATGATGGAAACTGTAGGAGAAGCCACTACTATTAGATGATCCATGCGCCTAATGGAATGCAGCTGACTGGGCGGGACACCTACTATGTAATGTAACAAGAGGATTTGATCTCTAACGGAGGGATGAAGATACTGACACTAACATTGGCTCCAATGGGGATGGTAGCTCCTTGGAGGTGCCAAGAACTATAGATCGCTGGGAAAGCAGGCAGTGCCTTCATCCATAAGGCTATGGAGTCAATAACTTTGACAAATCGAAACCAAACTCTTGACTCAATGACTCAATTTTAGGACTGAATGTGACTCAAAATCGACTCATTTTCAAGACTAAAATTGACTGGAAGACCTGGCTCTAACAAACCAAACCAAAACTGAAGTCAAACTTCAGCTTTATAGCCTTCACCTCGGGCCCCAAATTGAAGAATGAAAATAGTACAAGCTTACAATGGAATTTAAACAAACTGGTATATACAATGATGAGAAGGACAATAGAAAACATTTCACAAATAATACCGTTTGAGGAGCTGACTGTTGACTGGCCCACCAGGATAATGTTTTCCATTTAGCTCTTGCAAAAGGAAAGCATTTTGGCCCCGATATGTAGCAATATTGTACGGTCCTTTCCAAAGATTTTCAAATTTTCCATGTTTACCTTTCTCTTCGTTCCTTACATCCCATTTTAGCACTATGTCTCCTATTTCAAACCTGTCTGCCTTTGATTTTCAGTCATATATTCTCTTGATTATTTCTTGCAGCTTGAAAGTGTTCTGAAATACCTCCTCTCTAGTTTGCTGCAAATGAATCATTTGATTGATCCTCCGCTGCAAACCATCATCTTCGCTGCTCGCTTCTTGTAGAAGTTTGACCACTGGGACTGTCAAAGAGGTCGGGAAGACTGTGTCAACACCGTATACCAGTTCGAAAGGAGACATGCCTATAGATTTCTTTTGACTTACCCTATCTACCCAAAGTGCATTGACCAGCTTTTTGTGCCAACTTTTCTTGTTAGTTTCCAGTAGCTTTTTGATAATGTTGACAAGAGATTTATTTGAGGATTTTGCCAATCCATTGCCTTGTGGGTAATAAGCATTCGAATGCCCCAATGCGATTTGATACTTATGACAAAAATCAATCATTCTTTTCGATTTGAAGGCTGTTGCATTATCAGTGATCAGCGTATTTGGACAGCCAAAACGAGACAAAATGTTGTTTTTAAGAAATGAGATAATTACTGAATTGGTGGCCATCCTTGAAGGAATTGCCTCAATCCATTTGGTGAAACAATCCGTCGCTGTGAGGATCCATTTATGCTGCGCTGAAGAAGAAGGATGAATTTCACTGATGAAATCCAAACCCCACTGCTAAAATGGAGCACTTACTTCGATGGGCTTGAGTGGTAAAGTTTGCAACTTCCTCTTACCTTGAAAAATCTGACATTCGTGGCAGCTGGGCATTGTTTTGTACACATCATCAAAAAGTGTTGGCCAATAATACTCGACTCTTAAGATTTTATTGGCTGTTGTCTTCCAGAAAAGATGGCCTCCGCAATCTCCTTTGTGAAAGTCTTCCGTCACCTGTTTTGCCTCTTCTTCCACTAAACAATTGAGAAAGACACCACTAGGTTATTTCCAATAAAGTGCACCATTCATATTACAAAATTTTGCAGCTTTCAATTTCAGTGTCCTACTCTTGTTCTTAGCCATTCTAGGTGGTGATGCCAGATTTTGGAGTACATAAACAATGTCCGAATACCAAGGAGAAAGAAGGAAAATTTCTGATACCTGAACGAGCTGTTTCTCTTCATCTTCCTCGGATATAGAAACAATTATATTAATGTCTAGGACATGCAGATTTGACTCAGCCATTAGTTTAGCCAACCCCTGTTCTTTAATGAGCTTTTTCGGTTTGATTTCCACGTCATACTCCAACAAGGCAGCAATCCATTTGCCTCTTCTCCCCTCTAGATCTGTTTGCACTAAGACGTCCTTAACAACAACATTAGGTACATAAGCAAGGATGTGAGAATGCAAAATATAAACGCGAAAATCTTTCAATTCCTTTACCAAAGCAAGGGTCTGTTTATCAATAATATTGTATTTCAATGCCACATCCCTTATGGTTTTGTTGAAAATTGTGATTGGCTTCTCGAGCTGGTCTCTTTTCTGCATCAAGACCGTTGCCATAGTATGGTTCGAGGCAAATGAAAATAAAATAAAATCCTGAGTATAGTCCGGGCTGATCAAAACCGGAGCTGAAGAAAGAGCTAATTTTACTAAATTGAAGGACTTAACCACTTCCTCAGTCCACCTTACTGCATTATCTTTTTTGAGCATTTTCATGATTTCCCTTAAGTGTTTTGCAAGATTGGGCACAAAGCAACGTAAGAAATTTATCTTACCATTGAAGGATTGGATTTCTTTCTTACTTCGTGGAAAATCAATCTTTTGAATGGCCTCCACCTGAGCTGGATCGATGTGGATGCCCTCCTTTGAGATAATATGCCCAAGAAGCTTGCCTTCATCCATTGCGAACAAACTTTTCTTTGGATTGAGAGAGATGCCATACTTCCTACACCGCTGAAACACAATCTTCAAATGATAAAGGTGATCTTCATCTGAATTAGAGAAAACAGTTAATTCATCAAGATAAACCACTAGAAAGACATCTTTTTCATTGGCAAATGTGATATCCATCGCCCGTTGAAAGGTTGCACCAACATTTTTCAATCCGAAAGGCATCTTTGCATAGTGAAAGGTTCCCCACGGAGTGGTGAACACTGTTTTGTCTCGATCATCCTCATGGACCAGAACTTGGTTATAACCCGAATAACCATCGAGTAGTGACATACGGGATGCTCCAATTACTCGCTGAAGTATGTGATCCATCTTAGGCAATGGATAGTTGTCTTTCAAATATACTTTGTTCAGATTTCTAAAATCAATACATAGCCGAATCTCACCTGTTTTTTTATGCACAGGCACCAAGTTTGAAATCCAATTTGAAAACCTTATGGGGACTATGATATCGGCTTTATACAACCAATTCACTTCCTTCTCAATTGAGGGAAACAACTTTGGATTTATTCTTCTTAGCTTCTGACGAAAAGGCTTTTGATTAGGCTTGATTGGGATGATATGCTGAATTATGCTTGTATCATATGACTTCAAATCTAAATAATCCCAAGCAAATACATCAGTAAAAGAGGATAACAAACTAATATACTTTGCTTTTACCTGTGGAGGCAACGCCTTTGATAATTTTACCATCTTAGGATTTGCAGCTGATCCAATGTTCACATCCTCAATTCCTTTCTCAGTTGGCAGCAAGCTTGGTTTTCGGGCCACATCATCATCCTCTAAAGGTATTAGACCTTTAGGAATGATGTTGTCTTTGAGTTGCAAAACTTCCATCTGATTAACTTCTATATTAGTCTCACCATCATCATACTCCACATCAATAGAAGTGTCTTTGAATTTACCTTCATTTTGTAGAAATTCATCGATCTCATCATCATCTTGAAACACTTGCCAATACCTTTGATTGTCGGGGATAGCTGGGCGATGCTTCACGTGAATCTCAAACTTGTTGTTTGAGTTCATTGGGATTTTCAAATTACTTGCTGCTGTTGCAAGCAAATCGACAATGACATTCTGATCACGAGGGACACATGTCAAAGTGCAATCTGAAAATACTTTCAAGATATCCAACATCGCATTACAATAGGCCTGCATTCAAGGATGCTTAGCTTGATATTCCCCTTTCACCTGCTTGATAACTAACTCGGAGTCACCATACACTGAAATCCTTTTGGCATTCAACTTTCTAAGAATTTTCAAACCAACAATTAAAGCTTCATATTCAGCCTCATTATTTGAAAAATCAAAAGCTAGTTTATAAGAAAAAACCCTTACATTGCTTGGCACTTTGTTTGGGGTGAAAATAGGGCTGCGTATCCAAATGCCAATTCCAACGCCTTCCCTTCCTACCGCGCCATCAAAATCCATGCTCCATAGGCCTGCTTCATCCTCTTCCAAATGCTGAAATTATGTTTATTTTGTTTCTCTTCTTTGTTGTCCTTCAATATGTTGCTGTTGTCGGAAGGCTGATTTCTCATCGGTACTATCAAGTCTTTGCCTTTCTTGCTTTAAAACTTCTCTGAAATTTTCAGTGATCCTGGGAATGTCTTCTACTTCAACTACTTGGCTATTTGCATAATTAAAGCTATCTGAATACAAGAAAAACGATTCTAAATCAGTATGTACATAGTTGATTGGATGATTTACCGGCTTCTCCTTGCTAGTAATCATGTACTTCATCTTTTGTTCCCGATATAGTTTCCTCATCTAACCGAACACGGGAATGGTAGCATAGGAGAAATCAAGTTGCATCGTCCCTTTAATCTTTTCTCCCCAAGATTTGGAAAGGAGCATGCCAAATCTAGGAGGTATATCCACTACAACCACATCCATCAAAACATTTTTAGTTGGAATCCGATCCAAACTGACCACCAAATCCTTAATAAGACCAATGCACCTTACTCTACCGGAATCGAAAGAGTAAAGGTCATGATACTTTCTAGTGATATCCAATCCCAATTTCTCCATGATGGCCTTAGGCATGAGATTATGAGAGGCTCTAGAATCAAACATAGCATTATGTAACACAAAGTCATGCACCCTGAGACTGATGTAGAAAGGAGCTACATCACTATCTTGAGACTGACCTTCCAATGTTCAACCAAAAATCAACTCAGGACTATCATCTTCCACATTTACCATATCAGATGATGGATCTAGATTCAAAATTTTAGACACCTGACCTTTATAATTGTTGTTCTTCATCAAATCAGTCAAAGGAATAGATATTTTTAACTTAGCGATTTCATTTTCTAAGTTAAAAACTGAAACTTTTTCTACCTCTTTCGCTGAAACATCCTTCTTTTCAGTTTTCTCCTTTGACATACTTGGCTGATTGGATCTCTCATTTGCTGATGGCATTTTGCTGGTGGTAGGATCAACTATCTCTTTTCCATTTTTCTACACAATGGGAGGATCATTCTTTGACGCTGCTGCCTCCTTCCTTTTCTGAATTGGGTTCATGGGCACATCTCTACTTCAAAGTGAATATTGTCGCTGCTGAGCTAACAAGGCATTCATGTATCCTCTTTGGTATTCATCGGAATCTTCCTCAAGAACTGTGTCGTTTTCCAAAATGAAATTTTCATCTCTTTGTTCAACTGAATTCTTGGAGTACTCCTCATCTACAGTGATGAAAATTGGCATATCATCGGGTGTAAGGAAATGATTTTCTTCCCCAATCACATTCTCCTCTCCATCTGATTTTGGACCATGTACAAAGTTTTGCTGTAAGGGTGTCTGCACCTATTGCTGCGCTGCTTGATCTTGGGCTCGCTGCTCTCTTTGTTTGATCCTAAATTGTGGCTGTTGATGGCCACGAAAGTTAGGATTTCTGACTTGTGGTTCAGGCTTGTAAAGTTTTACACAAGTAGGCAATGGAAAACACTTCTTCTCACTTATACAATCAATCAAATATCAACCTCCTTATGCATTCACATTTACATTTAGATCTAATAAGACTTCATTGACATACAACAGTAAAATACTAGCAACAATAAATCAGCAATATTGATCTGATAGATCAATCATCTCTAAACATAAAGCCTTTCTTTTGTATACGCTACTTGAAAGAACAGAACCTGCGTGTATACACTCTTTTGCTGAGACGAACCTGCATACAAATCTGCAAATATCGACTGAGAACTTTGCTACAATTCTAGACTTCAGACAAACCTAGATCATGATAGATAACAAATAAAACAGACACAAAACATCAGATCTAGCCTCAATCAATATCAGATCATTCAAGAATAAGTCATTTCAGGTCTCATGATCTTGATCCAATATTGAACTCAAGGTGCACATAAATATTTCAGATCTAGTCCCAAACATAACCCTGCAACATAAAATATACTTCATATAGAAGTATTCCTTATAATCTTATTCACTTGCACATCTGGCCTTATGATCCTCTCTTCTTTATATAGTTTTTGGCCTTTCTCAATACCATGGACCGAATACACTTAGGACCAATACCTTAGATCAAATGCCACAGACTGAATACCTCAGACTAAATACCTAGGGTCAATATCATGGTCCAAAGATACCTTGGGCCAAATACCTTAGACCAAAACCATGGTTTTCAACATGTACGTGCTTTGCCTTCTATGGGAGTGCGTGTGTACGTTATATGCTATTCTGTTCTGAGTACCTGTGTGTATACGCTGCTTGGACTAAGTGAACCTGCGTGTATCTCTTAAATTTCTCTTACATCATCTTCTTCCTTCAACTTCTTTATTATGATCAATAGACCTTAGTTCCATCTTCGTGATCCTCTATACCACTGCCTTATTGCCTCTAAATATTCTTGTTAGCCTCTTATCAAAACTGAGTTGACCTGTAGAGTTGCCATCAAGGACAATACTTGTATCATAATGCCAACATATACATGTAACATGTTTTATAATGCAATTTTAACTTATAGTTTTGGACATCTACAACATTATAATATTCATTCAAAAACAAAATGTACCATGTTTTGTAATTTGCAAATTTACTATTCTTTAAAAAACTTGACAAAGCAAATTTGAACAAAACCTAAGAATCATCTACTAACATTATAAAGAATCATCATGCAAAATGTACCAACTAAATGCAAATTTACTTTCATTGCTTCATATTCATGAACTTAAATGTAAAACCTTTAAGCATCAAACCATGCATCATGAAAAATGTACCATGTTTTATAATGCAATTTTATAGTTTGTTTTCCTTGAACAACTTTATATTAAAGGTTAAGTATCGATCCACATCCATAGTAGCTCTTCTATACAAGATAATGATATATTAATGAATGCAAAATGTATACGATGTTTTATAATGTAATTTTGAGTTATGATTTTTTTAGACATTTACACCATAATAAGAATCTGTTGATGGTGCTGGACCCGCCAACATTCAAGGGGATCTCCCCGGTAAGAATTCCCAACTAGACCTCATACCGTTTGGAGTAGGAGTCCTAGCAGTGGGTGGTAATTTAGTGCCTTGACTGCACTAGTGCGTAGAGATAAGTATGATGACTTTGGTCGGAAGCAATTGTGTGACCTTGCAGTGAGTCAAGTGAGATGCATGGGGATTCTAACAAATGAAGGGGAAAAGGAAGTGTGTCCCTTAGAATCATGTAATAGTATGCAACTTGAAAGGAACACATGAGCGGAATGAGATCACAAGTTGGAAAGAAGAATAGTCCACAAAACCAAAGTGACGAGTTAATCCAACAACATGCCTTCAACCAAATTCATACAATTTCATACAAAATAATTCATAAGAAAATCCGTAATTTAAAAAACATACATTGGTAAAGTAACCATAATAGTAAAACTACAATAACAACATATGCACGAAAATGTGTTGGCTTAGTTATATCATTATTAAGTGAAGGTTCCATCCATACATACACCATTGACAAGCACTGCCCTAATAATGGAACATTATAGTCATGAACACCTACTCCTCCAAATAAGTATAATTGTTCTACGCTGTGGAGAAGCCAAGGCTCGTCAGAATACTCCCAAACCTTCTCTAAGCTTAAGCCTAGCCAAAATATTGGCTCCCAAAAGACTATTCTATGAGTTATGAGGTTCTATTTATAACCAAGGGTGGGGTAACACTTGACATTCCTCTTTGACTCTTTGACTACCCTCATGACTCTTCAACTTATTTACAAATAACTCATTACATTACATAGTGACTGTTCACATTCCACTAATAACACTTGGAATTTCACTTACAATATATTCACAAATAATATATAGTTTCCACATGTACCCATGTGAGACAAAATAGGCTAGAGACAACCAGACAAGACACAATGTTCTGACTCAGAAGTCTGGGGGAAGACCAAATCGGCAACATCCACCTGATGACTCTCGATGAAATATTGATACCAATCTTAGTACTATACTATTGTGTCTCCATACTACTTGATGGTGTCTTTCTGGAAACAGACTCTTACCTCCAAAGTTTATGGGTATATGATATGGGAACCTTTATCCAATTCATCCTGAAGCATGTACAACATGGTCTTGAATATGGAAATACCACCGATGTACTTCTGCTTGTTTTCCTTTCTCATATCCAAGTCATTGCCAGCGGCCTCTCACCTAAGCTTCTCCATGTACATATTGATTTCTAGTTGGACCTGGTTCTTCTGCCTGGCTATGGTGAGGGAACTGATTGACAAGATCATGTGCGTCCTCACCATCACATCCAAACTCTTGAACAACCATGCATATGAAGCATGTATGTTACTAACGAATAGGGTGAATTGCTCATAGTTTTGGATCTGCATCCAGATATTTTCTTTGTAGCTCTACTTGTGGCTTCATCATCTTCAGAAAGTGAAGTGGGGCTCCTTTGTATCTAATTGTCCATTCTTGCACATGGGAAATACTAGTGTGTATGTCTCTGAGAGTTTGGAAAATATTTTTGCTTCGCCATTGAAACCAAATAGATGGACAACTGCCTTATGCATGGTGAAAAATATGTCATAAAGTTTCCACATGGTCATCTCAAGAGCTAATACTTCAGCAAGCATCGACTTCCTCATTTCTGCCATTGCAGATCCTATGAATTGTTCTGCTTTTTGTCTAGCCGCCCACAAGTTCTTATCCATCTCTTCATTCTCTGCTAACAAGAACTTCACATTTGAGCTTGTGGCCCCTGCATAATCCATAGTGGCATCGTCCATGAAAATTGGATGCTTCCTAACATCTGGCAATATAATCCTTTCCTTCATGAATGCAGGTGACATGTGATCATCCAGGAAATGCTTTCTTTGTGCCTGTAAAATCCTCTACTACAGATCATCAAATGAAAGATTGTACACATCCATCATTGGATCATCATGAAGGAGAACAACCTCTCTTTTCTCGCTTGGGACTGGTTTTGATATTGGAGGTGGTGGATACTGAGGGGCTGCTGCAGATTATCTTGACATGCGATCGGTATCTTGGTCCTGTGGCTCCTATCCCAAATCCATGTCCATTGCTTCAACAATTTTCTCAATCTAATGACCAAGCTCTCGATCCTGCATCTGCTCACCTTCTTCTTCATTTGTTGGTTGTTATGATTCCTCAACCTATATGAGCATAGTTTGCTTTATGATTGCACCTTTCCATTTCTCCTATTCCTATTTATACTTCTCTTCCCTCTCTCTCCTTCTTAGCTCTTGTTCCTCTTTCAACTTCTTTTATGTTTCCTACAACTTCCTTTCTACTTCCTCCAACCTTTGCTTTTCTCTCTTCCTTCATTTTTCTCTCTTTATACATTATTTCTTCTTTGTCTCCACTGCCAAAGCTTCTTTCTCAATGAGAGGATCTTCTCTGAACTTGTTGCTTTTCTCAGCCTCTGTGTTCTTGGTAATTTTCCTCTTACCCTTATCCTGTTCTAGTTTACTGCTTATTTATGTTGCTATTGTTGCTTCTTGCGGTGCTATTACCTATAGAGCAACTTTCCATTACGTGGCTATGTTGAATGATTCATTTAGCTTGGAGTGGTTGTAAAAATACCTCCAAGGGTTTTCCTCTACCCAATGACATGCCCTGTGGATCCATGGATATTACACTCTCACATAGTGGTTCTTGCAAATCTTGTGGGGATCATACATATTGTAATCTTTGACGTAGAACTCATACTTCGCTATTTCCTTGGCTTCAACATCCACATCTTTCAAGCTCTTAATCTCGTAAAATCCAATCCACAAAGGAAGAGGAGGCCATGGTGCCTTATTCCTCTTATGCAACCCTACTGATAACCCTGTGGATATTTGATATGTGACCTCTTGCATGACCAACTTATCTATGGAAAACCTTGGTAGAACATGCAAAGGCTTCTCTCTGCCAAACATCCTGATGAAGGTGCTACCAGGTGAGGCATACCAGTATGAAATGTTAAGTAATGCCTCTATTTCTTCTTGGGACATGCAAGATGGATCCTACTGAAAGATCAATTTGTACACCAAGGTAATGAAACAATCAATTAGTCTTGCCATAACTCCTCAGTAGCTACACTCGGAAATAAAGTTGCAATAAATATTGACAACATTCTCCTGTGGTGTCTACATCCAACCCATGTCAGGAATCTGATTCTGGGCACAGATTGCATCAAGTAAATATGAGGACATGTAGAATCTCTCTTGCTCATCCTTGGACAGATTTTGAGTGTTAGTCACATGGACTTTCAACTGATGAGCCAACAAATCCAACCAGTTAAATGGTTTTCCATCATTTACCAACTGATCCAGGACAACCACCCAATTATGCGGAAAGGTCTCCGTACTCTCTTGACTGTGCAATCTGCATGCAAAGATGATCAAGAATTAGTAGGCCTTTCTGAGTGACTTCATCTTGTAAACATGATTGGGTGTGGATCTGAACTCTGACGGCTCCTTCACCCAGTGCTTTATAATATCCCTAGTGTTTACATAGCTATGGGTGGGATAGAAAATTTTATGCATGTAGTTCACCAGCTGAGGTAAGTGATACATCTAATGATAATTCTTTGTCCTGAAGGTAGCAAGCTATGTTCCATTGGAATTTTGCAATGTCATAGTCTTAGGATCTATGTGTGAGACAATCCAATGGATGATGTCCACAAATGGGAATACGGAGTACCTATATGCAACCTTATGTAAGCTTGAACGGTGGATGTTGACATACACTTGTTGATCTTCTACGTCTTCCTTGAAGTCTCTTGCAAAGATATCCTTGATTTCCTGCCATGTTAACTTCATTCCCTTCTCAATGAACAACTGATTGTCTGCATAAAGTAGTAAAATCACTTACATCTATTCAACTACCTCCCTAGTGCTACTTTCAATAGGGTCTTTTGATGCAGCTCTCTTGGAATCCATGTTACCTGTAACTGTGGAAAGTTTATCAACAACTGTTGTACCTGGAGACAGAGAGGAAACTCATAGCATGAAAATATTAGCATGAAATCAAAAGAACTTCAAGAATAGATCAAACAACAAACAGGGAAATTGTTGGGAAGAATTGCACAATACTAGCTCTCAGAGGTGACTACTTCCAGCAGGTTCTATGCATTGAACAGTTCTAGCTACCAGTAGGGAGGTGCTGCTGACTGAAACTGTGTAATGTGTAGTTCAATTAGGCTTAGGACAGCTAGGGCTACACATTGTGCAATCCTAGTGACCAAGGCTCAGGACTGGCTCCTAGAACTACACATTGTTTAGTTGGAGCCAGGCCTTGGTAGGCTCTACACAATTCCTGGAGCCAAGGTAGAGCCTTGAGATTCAAAAATGCGTAATGCATGTTGAGAAGAGCTATATTAGGGCAAAGGAAGCCTAGATCTACCTAAGGGAAACATGAAAATTAGTAGATCTGAAAGTAAAAGTGAAGGCGGGTCCAAATTTGAGTGAATGATGATACATGCAAAAAAAACAAGTGTAAGAATCAATCAAACATAAGAACAATGAAGCATGTGGAGAGAGTCGCCGCAACAATGACCTTTAGAGAAAAAATAAGGTTATGCATGCAACACTTGGGAAAAGCAATGAAAAACTTAAAACAACACTTCTACAAGCTAAAATGAATAAAAAATCCAATGGTTATTCAATAAAATAGGTAAAACATCACTCTCACTAGGCAAGCACACAAAAGCAACAAAAAAATAGCAAAAGACTAGAAAAGCAAGACTTACCTAGAAAAGTTGCGATGACCATGCCGAAGGTTCCTAGATCTCCTCGGGAATACCAGAGCTCCAAGATTGAATGTGAAAATGAACTCTAGGGGCATCCATTAAATAAATTTGGGTGATTTAGGGCTTATGATGTGAATGCCAAAAATCTAGGAAAAAGTGACACATGGCGATAGTTTCCAAAAACAACTCAAGTGTAACTTCATCTGCTCAAAATAGATCTTTGTTTTTTAGGGATTCTTTTTCACATTTTTATTTTTTTATATTTTGGGAAAAATATGCCATGCATGCACAGAGAGATTGCATAGTTCCTTGGGAAACTTGACAACTCACTAGCTCAGGCATTAGGCAGTTGTTGAGGGAAAGCTTTTGCACAATTTCTAGCTTGAGTGGCTTAGGATTCCTCTCATGCTCTATGAAATTTCTCAGTTAAAGGAAAGCTGTCAGCTGGCTCTGTGCAGTTTTGGAGCTGAAGGTTCATTGTGGGCTTGCACTGTGCAATTCCTATACTAAAGGATGGTTTCCCTCAAGGATTGCGCAGTTCACTAAGGTAGGCCTGGAACCAGGTTGAAACCAAGTGAAGAGATAAAATTGTGGGTAAGATAGAAAATTAAGTTAGAAAAAACAAGCAGTAAGTAGAAGATATAACTGAATTAAAGCTCAATTACTTGGGTCAGCGTAAGATGAGTTGTTGTGATTTGAGGAGGGAGGCTCCAAAATGAAGCATAGGCAAAATTTTGGAGGGTTGTTGTAGCCACTACAACATTAGCGACACACTAGTAGAACTCTAACTCTCTAGACCTTATCTCTTGTAAAGTGAGTCTAAATATTCCTGAAGTATTGTTTGATTCTTCGATCGTCATGGCTTCTTCACTGGCTTGAGTTAAAGATGTAGTCCCTGCCATTCTCTTTATCAGTGACAGACATACCAAGCCAAGTTAACTAAGTTGTTTCGATTCGGGATGAGGGATATATTGATGCACAAGTAATATAGACTGTTAGAGTTTTAGTTTCATCTCTAGTGTTGCTTCGTTGCCAACAAGCCTGGATAGTACCCCAGCAGAGACACTTCAGGAATGCAAGCATTGCTATGCTACCAGTGAGCTTGGACAGTACCCCGACAGAGTTACTTACTTCACTTCCCTGTGTAGGAAGCCTTTCTCTTCTTTCACCTTTATTTTTTTTTTTCATTTTTCATTTTTCAAAGAACTATGCATAGGCACTTATTTATTTCATGAGGCGGAAGAGGGATCCCAACTTATTGAGAGCAGAAGACATTGTCCCTTTAGATAAGGATGTTTATATATACCTCTAACATACTTTCTAAGGTTTTCCCCCTCACCTTACTCTACTTGACTGAGTTGACAAGGGTTAATGAAATATATAAAACTGAATAGAGTAGGTAGTACTAGTTAAAAATGCAAGCAGTGTAATTTCACCAAGAGTCACTCTAAAAGGAACATATTTTCCATCAGGGTATCATTGACTAAAAAATGCAAGATATTCATAAAGAAAGGGAATAGACAGATAGCCAAATCTTGATAGTTGTACAAGCCCTCTTGTATTTCACCCTGTTTGTCACAAGAAGCCAAACACGGTTTCATGGGAAAGCTAATCCTATGGGTGCATAAACAAACAAACAAGCAAAGGAAAGAAGTAAAATGAAGCAAAACAAGTAAGCATATGCAAAAAAGAAAGAAAACACTACTACTCCTATGCTAAGAAGAACATGGGCCTACTCATGTGAAGTGATATTTCCAATGTAGCCATTGACACATTGGTTGACCCATGTGAGTGATGGTGTGACTCACAAGAAAGATATTAAGGTCAATCAATAAAAAAGAAATATAAAACAATTCAAACTAGAACATTCGAAGTTTGAATGTGTCTATAGAAAAGAAAAGATTGAAAGAACATGAAAGGAACCCTGCAGACGTATCATGGTGTTGTGTCACATTGCACATGAACGAAAAGGATGTACACTCTTTTGAACGTGACACACGAGCAAACATGAAAAAGGAAGAAATTTTTTGTTTCGCCATAGTGCTTACTTCGTATGACATAAGCGATAGGATCATGTGATTCTAGTGGAGGGTGTGAAAGCTATAAACCAGATTTATTTTCATTGCAAACAAGAGAGTGATGAGGAGCTTCGGGTGATTCAACAAATTTATGATCGGAAGGGGAACTGACCTCAAGGCTACGAGAACCTAACATAACTATTAGCTTGGGTTGAAGTGACTCGATAACTTGAGGGGTTTCCACTTCATCAGAAGATGGATCATCAAACATTGGTGGCTTAGAAATATCAACAGTAGGTGCATTAGAATCATGATCAAATGAATGAGTGAAAATATCACGACAACCATGACTAGAAATTTTGAGATGGACATCAGCATCTGTATGATTTGATGAATCACAAAGAGGGGTTGATGAAACAAAAAAAAGTTTCACCCTTTGAATTTCCAGAAATGAAAGATGATAGATCAGGTAGATCCAGGAAGAAATATTTGTCCTCTCCGCAATCAAATGACGGGTTGGCATCCTATGTGTTCTGTAAATGATTGGAAGTGGAAACATCTGGGGATAAATTTTCACAAGAAAAATAAAAAATGGCAGAATCACAAAAGATGTCAGGATAGAGTGGATGAGGCGTGGAAAGAAGGAGGTCAGCCTTCACCATAGGTTCTTCTTTAGATTCCCACACATACTCATCAAAATTGATAGTGCAGGTTGGTTTCTCAACACCAAATCCATCCATAAATTGATCCTCATGAACATCACACATAGAATCTAGAATGAATGAAAATGGTACATCGAAATCCAAAGGATCAAAGGAACCAGTGGATGTAGGTTGAGTGGATGAGACCACATGACAACCATTGGGCTTGCAGCCTAGATATGCGCAGAAATATAGAGCAGGTAGGGTGGGAGAAAGTGACGTTTCAACAGGTGGATTCATAACTTCTCCTACCTCATCCTGTGGAACTACAAGTGTTTATCAAAAGAGGATGAAGATTCACTTGTGACAACAACCTTGCTCATCTCAGATTTATAAGCTCTAAGACTGAGGTATGCTGGGAAGGGTTCAAATGATTCTAACTCATGTGGATTGTTAGATATGTGAAGAATGTACTTAAACGTTTCTGTGAGAAAATCCCAATCAACTTCATCTTCCAGAAATTCAAAACCAAAATGACAGAAGCGTTGATAAAATTGCGTAGCAGATTTATTCGGTGCTTTTCGTAATTTTAAGATTTTTTGATTAAGTTCTTTATGGTCATAAGAAAAGAAAGCATGGCCTAAATCTCTGATCATGTAATTGAAAGAGTGAATAGAGGCTGCGGGAAATTTGAGACACCATATCTTAACGTACCTTTCAAATGTGTAAGCAAACAACCTACATGCAATGTCGTCCGAGGAGACTTCATTCCTGTCACAGAAACCCAAAAAGGAAACTCCATGTCTTAACAAGGCTATTCTGCCTTCACCATCATATTTGAGTTGTGGCAAGTCATTGATAACATCCTTCGGCATTTCGAAATCATGAGCATGAGAAAAATATGTCAGATTTGAGATTGTGATGTAAGTCATGAATTATGTGCAGAGGTTTAAAATAGAATTTGAGGGATCATCTTGTCATCTGGCTGTCATTCTAGCGCCAAAAATGTTTACAGTGTTGGACCTGCCAAAATTCAAGGGGATCGACTAGGTAAGAAGTCCCAACTAGACCTCAGACGATTTGGAATAGGAGTCCTAGTAGTGGGTGGTAATGTAGTGCCTTGACCATGGTAGCATGTATAAATAAGTATGATGACTTTGGTCGAAAGAAAGTGTGTGACCTTGTAGCAAGTTAAGTGAGATGCATGGGGGTTCTAACAAACAAAGGGGAAAAGGAAGTGTGCCCCTTAGAAGCATGTAATAGTTTGTATCCTAAAAGGAACACATGAGTGGAATGATATCAAAAGATGGAAAGAAGAATAGTCCATAAAACGAAATTCACGGGTTAATCCAACAACACACCTTCAACTAGATTCATACAATTGTATACAAAATAATTCATAGGAAAATGTGTGAGTTAGACAACATACATTGCTAAAGTAACTAGAATAGTTGAACTATAATAACAACATGTGCATGAAAACATGTTGGATCAGTTATATTATTATTAAGTGAAATTTCCATCCAAACATACACCATTGAAATTTCCACTAGCCCCAATAGTGGAACATTACAATCATGAACCTACTCCTCCAAAGAAGTATACTCACTCTATGCTGTGGATAAGCCTAGAATCATCACAATACTCCCAAACTTTCTCTAAGCCTAAGCCTAGCCAAAATCTTGACTCCTAAAAGCTTGTTCTATGAGTTGTGAGGTTCTATTTATAAAAAAAGGTGGGGTGACCCTTTTCATTCCCCTTTGACTCTTTGACTACCCTCATGACTTTTCAACCTCTTTACAAATAACTCATTACATTACATAGTGATTGTTCACATTCCACTAATAACACTTAGAATTTCATTTATAATATATTCACAAATAATATACAATTTCCACATGTAAGAGACAACCAGACAAGACACAAAACTATGACTCAGAATTCTGGGGGAAGACCAACTTGGCAACATCAACCTGATGAATCTCAGTGACGTACTGATACCAAGCTTGGTATTGTGCTATTGTGTCCCCATACTACTTGATGGTGTATTTTTGGAAGCGAACTATTGCCTCCATAGCTTGTGGGTATATGATCTGGGAACCTTTGTCCAACTCGTCTTGAAGCAAGTGCAACATGGTGTTGACTATGACAGGATCACTGATGTACTTCTACGTGTTTTCTATGCTCATCTCCAATTCATCTCTTGTGGCCTCTTTCCTGAGCTTCTCCATGTACCTGTCGATCTCTAGTTGGACTTGGCTCTTCTCCCTGGCTACGGTGAGGGAACTGATTGACGGGATCTTGTGCATCCTCACCATCACATCCAAACTCTTGAACATTTGTGCACATGAAGCCTATATGTTACTAACGAATGAGTCATGATACTCATAATTATGGATTTTCATCTAGATCTTTGCTTTGTCTAACTCTACCTGCAACTTCATCATCTTCGACAAGTGAAGCGGGGCTCCTTTGTATCTCATTGTCCATTCTTTCACATGGGTTATAACAATGTGTATGTCTCTAAGAGTTTGGAAAATATTTTTGCTCCACCACTGAAAACTAAATAGATGGACAACTGCCTTATGCATGGTGACAAATCCGTCATAAGCTTTCGGTATGGTGGTCTCAAGAGCTAATACTTCAGCAAGTATCGCCTTCCTCATTTCTGCCATTGCGGATCCTGCAGATTATTCTACTTTTTGCCTAGTTGCTTGCAAGTTCTTAGCCATTTGTTCATTCTCTAATAACAATAACTTGACATTTGAGCTTGTGGCTCCTGCATAATCCATAATGGCATCGGCCATGGTGACTGGATGCTTCCTGACATCTAAATCTATCATCCTTTTGTTCATAAATGTAGGTGACACATGATCATCTGAGAAATGATTTCTCTGCGCATGTACAATCCTTTATTGCAACTCATAAAATGATAGATTGTACACATCCATCACCGGATCATCATCAAGGATAACAACCTCTCCTTGCTCGCTCGGGATTGATTTTGATACTAGAGGTGGTGGAGATTGAGGGGTGGCCTCAGATGCTCTCAGCATGAGGTCAATATCTTAGTTATGTGGCTCCTATCCCAACTCCATGTCCGTTGCTTCAATCATTTGCCCAATCTGCTAAGAAAGCTCTCGATCCTACATCTACTCACCCTCTTCTTCACATGCTGGCTATTTTGACTCCTCAACCTATATGGGCGTAGTTTTCTCTATGATTGCACCTTGCCCTTGCTCTTGTTCCTGTTTCTACTTCTCTTCGATCTCTCTCCTTCTTAGCTCTTGTTCCTCTTTCAACTTCTTTTCTGTTTCCTACAACTTCGTTTCTTCTTCCTCCAACCTTTGCTTCTCTCTCTTCCTGCATTTTGCTCTCTTTATGCGTTTTTTCTTCTTTTCCTTCGCTCATAAAGCTACTTTCTCAATGAGAGGATCTTCTCTAAACTTGTAGCTTTGCTCAACCTCTGGGTTCTCAGCCATCTTCCTCTTACCCTTATCCTACACCTGTTTGCTGCTTATTGCTATTGTGGTTGTTGATTCTTGCGGTGCTGCTGCCTGCAAAGAAAATTTACATTCGGTGGTTATGTTGATTGGTTCATTGAGATTGGAGTGGTTGTAATAATACCTCCAAGGGTCCTCCTCTACCCAATGACATGCCTTGTGGATCCATGGTTAATACACTCTCGCAGAGTGGTTGTTACAAATCTTGTGTGGATCATACAGATTCCAATCTTTGGTATGGAAATCATACTTCGCTATCTCCTTGGCTTCGACATCCACATCTTTCAAGATCTTAATCTCGTACAATCCAATGCACAAAGGAAGAGTAGGCCATGGTGCCTTCTTCCTCATATGTAAACCTGCTGATAACCATGTGGAGATGTGATATGTGACCTCTTGCATGACCAACTTGTCTGTGGAAAGCCTTGGTGGAACATGCAGAAACTTCTCTCCACCAAACATCCCGATGAAGGTGCCACTGGGTGAGGCATACCAATCTACAATGTTAATTAATTCCTCTGTTGATTCTTGGGACATGTGGTGGCCTAAGTGTAGGTGATATGGACAAACGCCCAAATCCTGAAATAATTTCTTCTAACTCTAGCTGAATTTGTTTTTCTGCTTCAACAAGTGTATCAGTCATATAATGTTAGAATGACTGCCTCATGAGGTTTTCCTCTGATCACTTGAACCCTTTTTATCAGGCACAAATCATATCATAGGCCTGTTTCTTCCTTACGGACTATAATTCCAAGGAATTATAAAATTACATTAGCGTTGCTTTAAAATGAGGAAAATTGTGTTTTAAATGCAAAACACACAGGCGGAGGGATTTCTTGTTCCAAAGGAAAAGAAATACATTATCGGTGCTTTAAAACCACTACAGTGTTAATTTTCAGGAATTACACTATCGTGCAAGATTCCAAAGAAATGTGTTACACCCAAATAACACTATCGACGGTTACTATCAGCGCTTTCCAAGCTCCTTCCCTCGATGCGATAATACATAGGATTATCGGAGATCACAATCGCGACTCTAATGCTCCCAATGCTAAGCTCCTTCCACTCCGATCTAGTGATGTGATTAGCTTCGCCGACCCGATAAAGCTTATCACAACTTATCCATAAGTGATTATTACAACATGATTTCATTCTTAATTCCATCCTTATCTTAAACTAGAAAAGCATGGAAATTGGTGGCTAAAGGACCCCACTCCTTTGCCTATAAATTTTTTGGATTTTTGGAATAAATTTGAAGATTTTCCCTCCAAGTCACATGCTCCTGCATCAGACTCCTAAGGACAAATTTCTTCATGGGCTCCTGTCAATGAGCTCATCCACAGAACTACCCAGTTTCTGTAGCATGTTTTCTATAGCTGAAGTAGCTTCAGTGTTTGGCTGATCCTTCCATTTTACCAAATACTGGAAGTACTCTTGTCCCATTGTTTTCTTAAACACCTTCTTGTCCAGAATTCTTTCTGGCTGTAAATTGTTTGCTGTGGGTAACTGTTTTACCCAGTCAATCTCTTGCGTCTCTTGATCTTGTGCTGTATCATCTATGGTTTCACCTTCATAATTGTACACATCTGCAACATTAAAAATTGGAGATATTCCAACATCAGGGGGTAACTCAATCTCATAGGCATTTTCAGAAAAATTTCTTAATACTCTTCATGGTCCAATTTTCTTGAACTTTAATTTGTTATACTCCCTCTTTGGAAATCTTTATTTTTTGAGGTGTGCCAATACCAAATCTCCAACTTCAAAGTCACCTCTCTTCTTCTCATGTCTGCTCTAGTCTTGTATTTGATGTTGCTATCTTGTAGCTTCTGTTTCACTTGTTCATGTATTGCTTGCATTTCTAAAGAAAAATCTTCAACCTCTGCACTTCTCATCTCTTCTTTTCCCAAGTTTCTCAACTCAGATATTCCTCTTGGATGCATTCCATAAACAATATGGAATGGAATCTGTCTTGCGCTCCTGTTAGGTGAGTCATTATATGCATATTCAGCTTGTGCCAACACTTGATCCCATTTCTTTGGAAGTTCTGCAGTAAGACTCCTTAAAAGATTGCCCAAACTTCTGTTCACAACTTTAGTCTGTCCATCAGTTTGTGGATGATAGGTAGAGATGAAACTTAGTTTAGTTCCCATCTTCTTCCATAATGTCCTCCAGAAATGTCCAAAAAATTTGGAATTCCTGTCTGAGACAATACTCTTAAGCAACCCATGCAATCTTACAACCTCCTTAAAAAATAAATTAGCAATGTGAGAAGCATCACTAGTTTTATAACATGGAATAAAGTGTGCCATTTTTGAAAATATATTGACTACAACAAAAATTGGACCATTACCTCTTTGAGTCTCTAGTAAGCCCAAAACAAAATCCATACTTACCATATCCCAAGGCCTATATGGAATTGGTAATGGAACATACAAACCTGTGTTTTGGGTTCTTCCCTTTACATATTGACCAGTTTTACAAGTTCTCACATACTTTTCCACATCAGATCTCATTTTTTGCCAGAAATAAAATCTGTTCAACTATTCAAAAGTCTTCTCTATGCCAAAATGTCCTACAAGTCCTCCACTATGTTTTTCTTTGATTAAATTCTCCCTCATTGAACAGTTTGGTATGCACAACTAATTTATTTTAAACAACAGTCCATCTTGTAAGAAATAATCCAACCATTTACTCCTATCCATCAAAACAAGATTTTACAAGCTTCAAATTCCTCTTTAAAATTTGAATCTGTCACATATAATTCTTTAAGAAAATCAAATCCTAACACTTGAATTTGACTCTCTTGCAGTAATATATTTCTCCTACTTAAGGCATCTGCAACTTTATTTGATTGGTCATTTATATGTTTCAAGACAAAATGGAAACTTTAAAGATACTCCACCCATTTGGCATGTTTCTGACTAAGCTTTGGCTACTGCGTAATATATTGTAGTGCATGGTTATCTGAGTAAAGAATGAATTCCTTTGACATTAGATAATGCCTCCATTTCTTTAATGACTGCACAACTATGTAGAACCCCTTATCATAAGAAGAATACTTGTTTTTGGAATCATTTAGCTTTTCACTAAAATAGGTGATAGGTCTATCTTCCTGACTTAGAACACCTCCAATTGCTTCTTCGTTGGCATCACAATTCACTTGGAAAGGCTTACTAAAATCAGGTAGAACCAAAATAGGCTTTTCAGTGATTTTCTTCTTTAACAGCTAAAAATTCTTTTTTGCTTCAGCAGTCCATCTAAATGGTTGTTTATCTTTTCTTATGGTCTCAATAATAGGTGTATTGATCTTACTAAAATTCTTGATGAATTTTCTATAAAATCTAGTGTTACACAGTAATTTGTCACCGCTTTCACTCCCGGTCTTCTCACTATGTCATGTGTCCAAGTCAAACATGCTTATGACAGACAAATGCTCTCCTCTGCTCCCAATTGACCCACTTTTCCAAATTTGTCTGCCTCATCGTGGCTGTTTCCTTAATAAACACGCCGAGAGGCGCTCATGAACAACCTGATCGCGCTGCCAGCGTGGAAGTACACATGATTCTCATAATGGCTCGATTTTATGCACCAGCACAGGGCCATGTGGCCCCTTCAGCGATGATCTGACTATATGCACTGATCAGTTGCGATGTCAGTGCTGAATCTCAGTTCTGTGCCCACGATGATCCAGATTGGGCGAATTGTTCCAACAGTCGGCCTTCCAGATGACTCCAGACCTGGTTATTGGTCTTGTTTATGTTGCCCTTCCTTCCCTGGTGTGGCAGTTCCGTCAATTGTGCTACCTTCCTTGGTGATAAGCTCTCCTTTCCCCAATTCATGGAGACTCCTTCTCCTATTTAAACTCTCACCATTGATATGCATTGCTAGTTCCTTAGTTCCTGAGTTCCATATAGTTGGCTAGTTGAGCAGTGTTGTTAGTGTTTTGTGAGTTTGCTAGATAGTTGGTGTGAGAGTGATAAGTGTGGGATTGTTGATAGCTTGTGGAAGGTTGTGAAGTGCCCTTGATCTTGTGTGAAACTTATGAGTGAGAGATCTCTTGTATGTTGGGAGATCCATCTTTAAAGAGTGAATACTTGAAGAACATGCTGGCTGGACTCTTTTTGAGAAGGCTTGTGACGTCAAGACTTTGGTTGTAAGCTGACTGTCATTTTTATTATTAATGAAATCAATGATGTTTTCCTATGTCTCGTATGTAATGTACTTGACATCTCATGACTTCTTGACTTTGTGAGTAAATAGTTCATTGTTGTATCCGGTTACGTGCTTTGTTGTATTTCCTTTGCTTTGTTTCAGGTTGATTACTCATTGAGGAAGCGGAAGCTGGAGTGGTGCAACGGAACTCCATTGACCACCGGTTGAGGTAGGCCTCCAACTCTGAACTGTTTAAGGAAATCTATCATTGATCTATCCTTGTTTGTGACTAGACCCACTCTAGGGCTAGAGGGGTTGCTTTTGTCCGCAGAGGGAACACTTTCCTGCGTCACAAATTGGCGACTCCACTGGGGAGTCTATCCTATGTTTTTCCCTTTGCTCTTGTGTTAATTTTGAATTTGGTCTCTCTTGGCTTTTGGGGATTGATTATTAGTTTCTTGGATCACCTGGTTTGATCTGGGAGGTCCCTCTACTGTCTGTTAGCTTGGCTGGTCTTTGTTTGGGGGTCTTTGGCTCGTTTGCCCTTGTTTCTTGTATCATCGTGAAACTTAGTCTAACAGTCGCACTGACATCGCGATCATTCTTTTGTAAGATCCTGTGCATCAAGGAATAATGCCACCCAGTCGTGATGATCCTGGAAATCGGATCATCACAAAAAAGACGTGTACATTTGCGACGTCATCGCAAATTTGTAGCTTTGAACCAGTGATGATCTCGGGTTGCTAGTTTAATTCCCGTGACGACTCTTGAAATCGCATCATCGCGGAAAATAGGTGTTTTTCCGCGATCATCTTTGGTTGTCAGTGTAAAATTTGCGCTAACATCTCTGGTTGTCAGTGTAAAACTTGTGATGGTTCCTGTAAAGTCGTTTTTATAACTTTACCTCCTAAATTCATCAATCTTTCTTATCCCCTGTTGTTTCTTGTCTCTCATTAGCTTGTTTTAATTGCTTTTGGTTGGGGTACTATCTCTTTGATTTCATTGAGTGAGTCTTGTGTTATTTTTTGACTATGTGACCTAGCCCTTTAGAAGTTTCATCGAGAAACCGTTTGCTTGGGTTACTTGTCTATTTAAGGTTCATCCACAACCTTGTGATTTGCTTGAGACTCTTTCGCTGCTTGTTTTCTTGCTGGTTGATTTTTAGTGTTGATTATTGAACCAATTTTTTATGTTGATTCGATTTCTTTGCTACCAAGAATAGATTACAATTGTTTGGATCGATCAGTTCACACTTGCTTGTTTGTCTCTTTAAATTCAAAAAAAGAAAAAAAGAAAATCAAAAGTTTGCATTCATTTAGTAGTATCCGTGCACTTTAGGAATTGGTGTCTGTATGCTTTGAGTGTCTGTTGTTGTCATCTTGGTTTTCTTGGTTTGGAAAGGATCTCTCTACCCTCCCATAAGTAGGTGTTCATTGAAGAAAAAGGATTTTTCGTGCATTCTAGCTGCATCCTAGGATTTATTATATACATATGGTAAGGCCTGGAAACTGAAACATAATCCAAGATCAACTCTAAAATGAACTGAATGAATCTAACAATGCATTGGAACATAACGCACACTATTTATAGGTCTAGGCTAGAGATGTGCTCCGACGTCGTTAAACCTAGTCACTTTTGTTTCCACTCAAGGTTCGGTGATTCCTCCTTTGGTGACTCAATAGTGGTCTAGTACGGAATTGTGCTCCCACGTACCATCAAGTATATGGGGAGACCCCACTAGGTTTATCATCCTTTATCCATAGGAAGTTGTGTTTGCCACCTTACAAACCATAACGCACCGAACATAGCATTCGGGAAGATTGACTGCTGTACGGAAAGTCCTTGGTTTTCATACAATCACCAAGGTGTATCTGTAGTTTTACGGATTGTTTGGTAAACCTTTTGCCTAGTTCCCCAGAGTAGTCACTTTTTCTCCTTTTCAGACTCCTTAAAAGAAATTGTTCATCTGAGCACTTGTCCTTTCAGGCTCATTAAACCTCGAAAGAGATAGAGTCACCTTTTCGTCCTTTTCTCGGCTCTTAAAACATGAAAAGGTCAATTTTTGTTCCTGCATCCTAAAATTTACTACCCACGAAATATTCCTGGATAGTTCGAGTTCTTGGTTGTGATAAGAGTGTTTTTTCAGGCTTGTTCTCGATGGCAACATCCCCCGAGTCTACTGGCCAAGGTTTTCCCCCAGATGGAAATCCTGGTCTGTTTCCTTCATTTGGAAATGTCGATGCTCCATATATGGCAACACTGTCCTTGCCTGGGTTGACCATCGATTTGCCTGTATGGTTGTTTTCAACCTCGGTGGTCCCAAGTGTCATGACTCCTGTTCCACCGTCTCCTTCATCTGAATCATGAGACATTGATTCCAAGGTTGAGCCTACGCCTTCTTCTCCCGTTTCTTCCTCCCCCTCTCCTCCTTCGCCTGGTGAAAGCTCCATATCTAGTAACCAGGAGACTAAGAAGAAGAAGAAGAAGATGAATAATTACGATAAATGTAAGGCCACTTGTGCAGCTATTGCTCCAAGTACATCTTAGGTTGCAACACATTCTGCTCCTCTGCGGAAGGTTAAATTTCCTTGTAAATTGTGCAAGGGTGACCATTTTCTTCATGATTGTCCTAGCATTCCTAGGATTTTAGAAGTATGGTCTCATGATCTAGCTCATCCCTCATCGTCCTCTGAAGCTCATGGTGATGCTACCCTATCAACTGGCAATGGTAAGAAGAAAGGGAAGATTCGATTCCCTTGTAGGCTATGTGAAGGCAACCATCCCCTTCACCTTTGTCCGCTCATGGATAAAGCTTCCGCCGTTTTGGAAAGTCTTACAGCTTCTTCACCCCAACTCCCTATTGGTTATCATAGGCTCCCTTTAGACCCTCCCCCTGTTGACAAAGAGATTGACTTAGATTCTTCTCTTGTCCATCCTCCTCTTTCTGAACCTGGCTGTGCTAAGCCTGTTCCAGACCAACCATTGGTTGGAGAGAGTGTCGACACGGGTTCTCCACCCGTTGATCACTCTGTTTCGGAAGAGCATCATGCTCGTGTTCTTCTCGTCTCATCATATTCTCCCCAGTCCAAAAACAACCCTCCTATCCCAGCTGATCCAGAGAGTCCTTCTTCGGTTCCTTTAGAGCATGGGGGAAATCATATGATTCCCCCACCAAGTAGTTTGGTCATTTCCTTCGACTGGAGTCACTTCACTGCTTTCTGCCTTCCATCCTATGTGCCTTTTGAGATTATAGTACACGCCTATGATAAGGCAGTACCTGGCACTGTCCTAGATGAGGATGCGTCTGTCAGTCTTATGCCTTCCACTACTTGGCAAGCTTTGGGTTCTCCACAGCTTGTGCCGGTCACACAGAATCTGTTGGCCTTTGACGGAGGAGTCTGTCAACCTGTAGGGGTCCTCCCAAAGTTTCCTGTTACTTTGGGGGGAAAGACCATCTATATCGATGTCATGGTTGTCCAAGGTGTGAATTTCAGCCTTCTTCTTGGCCATGACTATGTTTATGTCATGGGGGCCCTTGTCTCTTCACTTTTCCATGTGGTTTGTTTTCCACACGATGGAAGAATTATGACTATAGATCAATTATCGTTCTTTAGTCCCCCGGTGCCTCCTGCGCAGCTGTCATCCCCTCTCGGTTCTTGCTCGCAAGTAGTACCTTCCTTGCCACAGGTCAATTATGTGGCTACCCATTCCATCTCTGCCTCCACTGATGATCATGCAGATGATCTGGTACATCATGTACTGGGGGCATTGGAACCTGATCTGTCATTTGTGCATCATGACATGTATTCCTCCCAAAGTGTGTCTCTTCCACCCCATGAAGACCTCTTGGGAGCCATGTCCTCATATGGCCAATGAAACCGACTGTCTTGAGGATAGTTCTGATCTTGTGTTGACCTCGTTTAAAAACGAAACAAGGAGGCTGAGGATAGTTCATTCTTGTGTCGACCTTGTTAAAAAATGAAACAAGGTGTATGAGGATAGTTTGTTCCTATCTCAACCTCGTTAAAGAATGAAACAAGGGTTATGAGGATAGTTCTTTTACTGTGTCAACCTCATTAAAAAATGAACAACTCCCTTTCCCAATCGAGTCTTTGCTTAAGATCTCGTAAAATCCAAGTCAAGTCTTTCCAAGATCTCGGAAGTGAACCTTCATTCCATTCACCTCGTTGAATGCAATGAAGCTTGGGGGGCATGTGCCTTGGTTTGCGTCATTATGCTGGGGGCATGCGAACTTATAAAAAGCATGGTTTTTCATTTCAAGCTTGTGTAAACATGAAACCGAATCCAAGCAGAGTTCTCCATGGTTCAAGCTTGTGTAAAAATGAACCCATACCTAATTTACATCTTGTGATTGTCGTTTATCCGCTAAATTCTGCTAGATGAGCCTTGGTTGTTTCATTCCATTGTCACCATCTCTGTGACCAATCATATGCTTTCACTTGGTTGTTTTCCCTTTCCTGAGGAACTGCAGTGATGAGTGGTTTTATTAGCCAGCCTCTTGACCATTACATGTTTTGAGTAGTTCCACCATTGCCGGAACCAGTTGCTCCCTTTATACCACTCGTTCCTTTAGGACGAGTCTCCTTTAAGCTCTTTTCTGACTCGTAAAATATGAAAAGATTGCCGAGTCTTCCTTTTGACTTGTTAAATGGAATTAAAAAGGCGGTCCACTTTCAGCTCTTTTCTGACCGTATAAATGTGAAAAGATCGCTAGATCTTTGTCATTCCAGGTTTGATAATGGTTACGAAATGACGTGATTTTAGTCGCTTTTCTACCTTTTCCGATCGAAGTCACTTATCACGATAGTTACTCCTCGATCGTAATGGTTTGGCGGTTCTTTCGAGTATCGTTTTATACTTTTTCTGGCTCGAGAGACACAACCCTATGAAAAAGGACCCCCCTGGAGTTTTCTTTTCTGTGTCTTTTTCAAACTCCCTAAACATGAAAAAGACTCCAAGTTTTGCCTATGTTGGACTCGTTAAACTCTGACGACATTGGACTCGTCACCATGATGAGACTCGAGCTTCTCCTCCCTAGGGATCGTTAAACTATCACTAGGTTGGGTTTGATAATAGGTTTGTCATCGATTGTCTATGGTAACGAGTCACTCTTGAACATCGACTCTTCTTCTTCTTGTTAGGTTGGGACATCCGTACATCGTCATTTGGCCTTTCATGGGTTTGGGTTGTCATTTAGCCTCATTCCATCTGGTTCATGCCGTTGTCATCAAGCCTCTGATCCTTTGGTCCCTGAATGTTGCCACTCTCCGGAGTTGTGTTACCGACATGTTCAAGAGTATAATCCTTCTGCAGTTTACACCTTTGTCTTCTTCTCTGATGCTCTGCTTCGCCATCTACCACTTGTCCCTTATCTCGTGTCGTTGATGAGGGAAACATTATGGCCCTCCTGCGACGGGTCGTCTCCTGTCGAGATCAGCTCATTATCTAGGAGATTGATCTAGAGATCCCCTTTGGTACCTTAGAGCTTGCATGCCTCAATGGCAAGTTCTTCACACCTGATGGTCGATTTGCATTATTGGTCGTCGATTGGGTGATTCCATAAGTGTTCGACTTCAGCTCATTTTTCGCACCTCGTGGATTGCTAAACAGTACCTTGAGAACCATTGGCATTATTGGTGGTTTCTCTCATGCTTGTTAACGGTTTGCATCATTTACCGGTAATCAAGCGATCTTCTATCATGCTCGACTTCAGCACCTCTATTCGCATTTTAGAATTTGTACTATGGTCGGTTGGGTTCAAGACCCTGAACTCAGATCACATATGTTTGGGCTGAGTGGATTGGTTTATGATTACATGACTCATTGATGGATGACTGCGACCATACCTGAGTTTTCATGGATGGCTGCGACCATACCTTTATCATTATCATGGTCTCATTAGCTGGATGGTTGCGTCCATACCACAAACCTATTCCATATGTCTTTTGGATGGCTGCGCCCATGCTTGGACAACATGTACTTCAGAGATATCAGTTCAACTTGCGTACAGGTCCTTTTGGACGGTGTTCCAGCTCAGTTGTTTTGTAAAGCATTTCACCCCTCCCACTCTCTCGGGCTTCATACTTTAGGGGGCATCTGTTACACAATAATTTGTCACCGCTTTCACTCCCAGTCTTCTCACTGTGTCATGTGTCCAAGTCAAACATGCTTATGATAGACAAATGCTCTCCTGTGCTGCCAATTGACCCACTTTTCCAAATTTATCTGCCTCATCGCGGCTGTTTCCTTAATAAACACGTTGAGAGGCGCTCATGAACAGCCTGATCGCGCTGCCAACATGGAAGTACATGTGATTCCCGCGATGACTCGATTTTATGCAGTAGCATAGGGCCATGTGGTTCCTTCAGTGATGATCTGACTATATGCATTGATCACTTGCGATGTCAGCACTGAATCTCAGTTTTGTGCCTGCGATGATCCAGATTGGGCGAATTGTTCCAACAACCGGCCTTCCAGATGACTCCAGACCTGGTTGTTGGCCTTGTTTATGTCTCCCTTCCTTCCCTAGTGTGGGAGTTACGTCAATTGTGCTACCTTCCTTGGTGATAAGCTTTCCTTTCCCCCATTCATGGAGACTCCTTCTCCTATTTAAACTCTCACCATTGATATGCATTGATAGTTCCTTAGTTTCTGAGTTCCATATAGTTGGCTAGTTGAGCAGTGCTATTAGTGTTTTGTGAGTTTGCTAGATAGCTGGTGTGAGAGTGATAAGTGTGGGATTGTTGATAGCTTGTGGAAGGTTGTGAAGTGCCCTTGATCTTGTGTGAAACTTATGAGTGAGAGAGCTCTTGTATGTTGGGAGATCCATCTTTAAAGAGTGAATGCTTGAAGAACATGCTGGCTGGACACTTTCTAAGAAGGCTTGTGACGTCAAGACTTTGGTTGTAAGCTGACTCTTATTTTTATTATTAATGCAATCAATGATGCTTTCGTATGTCTTGTATATAATGTACTTGATAGTTCATGACTTCTTGACTTTGTGAGTAAATAGTTCATTGTTTTATCTGGTTATGTGATTTGTTGTAATTCCTTTGCTTTGTTTCAGGTTGATTACTCATTGAGGAAGCGGAAGTTGGAGCGACACAACGGAACTCCATCGACCACTGGTTGAGGTAGGCCTCCAACTCTAAACTGTTTAAGGAAAGCTATCGTTGATCTGTCCTTATTTGTGACTAGACCCACTCTAGGGATAGAGGGGTTGCCTCTATCCGCAGAGGGAACACTTTCCTGCATCACATCTAGCAAGACCATGAAAACTTCTTACCTCAAAAACACTTTTAGGTGAAGGCCACTCCATGATTGCTTTTATCTTCTTTGGATCCATCTTCAGCCCTTCAGCAGAAATAACAAAACCAAAATACACTAGCTCCTCTTTCATGAATAAACACTTCTTCAAATTTATTCAACAATAATTTCTCTTGTTGTAGCCTTTGTAAGACATAATTCAGATGTCTCATGTGCTCCTCCTTAGACCTGCTGTAAACTAATATATCATCCAAATATACTATTACAAATTTACCAATAAACTCTTTAAGAACTTCATTCATGAGTCTCATAAGCATACTTGGTGCAGTTGACAACCCAAAAGGAATTACTCTCCACTCATACAATCCCTCATTTGTCTTAAAGGCAGTTTTCAACTCACCCCGTTCTCTTATCCTTATCTGATGATACCCACTTTTAAGATCTAATTTTGAAAAATAATTTGCTCCACTCAAGAAATCCATTAAATCTTCAATTCTAGGTAAAGGAAATTTGTATCGGATTGTGATTTTATTGATGGCCTTGAATCTGTACACATTCTCCAGCCTCCATTCTTCTTTGGACTCAACACTATTGGTACTGCATAAGGACTCAAAATTTCTCTGATCAACCATTTGTCAAGCAATTCTTGCCCCTGATTCCTAACCTCTTCATTTTCTGTAGGTGTCATTCTGTAAGCTTCTTTGTTAGGTATACTTGCTCTAGGAATCAAATCTATATGATGGCTAATTCTTCTAATGGGTGGTAACTCATTAGGGCAATCATCAACAATAATATCACAATAGTTCTCCAACATTTCCTAAATTTCAATGGGTAAATCAGAAACTGTAGTAAAAGTCATTATTACCTTGGACTTGAAAATTACAACAAAATTTACTTCATTCTCTTCAATCCGCTTTAGGTATTCCTTTCCTCCTAGTAGCAGATTTTTTGGATCAGTCTTCTTTCTTGATGCATCTTCCTTTTGCAGAGGCAACAACCTATGATTGACACCATCCTTTCTAGAATTGTAGGTGTTTCTTTTTCCATCATGCATAGCTCCTATGTCATATTGCCAGGGTCTTCCAAGCAATATGTGACACACATCCATTGGCATCACATCACATACAATTTTATCTTTATACTTGCCAACTAAAACTCCACTTCACACTGTTCATTCAATAAAAATTGATGTCCCTTTTGTAACCATGACACCTTATAAGGTGTTGGATGTTTCATTTTCTTCAGCTTCAATTTCTCTACCACTTCTATAGAGACCAAATTATCAGTGCTGCCACTATCAATGATCATTTGACAACATTTCCCTTGAACCTTACACATTGTTCTGAACAAGGTCTTTCTTTGTGATGGTTCAACTATATCCTTTGCTAGCTTGAGCAAGACTTTATTAAATACCAAATATTCTCCTCTCTCTGGTATATTTTCTTCTTCTGTCACTGCTATTGCTGCTGCTTCTCCCTCAGCTCGAGCAACAATTGCATTCCTCTGGCTTGTTCTTGCATTCTTTGGGCACTCAAAAGCTCTGTGTCCCAGCTTGTTGCATCTGTAACATCTTACTTCTCTTCCTCTTCCTCTGCCTCCTCTTCCTCTAGAAAAAATCCCTATACCTCTTGTATCACCTCTTGTGGGTGCATGCTGGGTTAAGCTACTACTAGCTCCATCTTTAGGTGTTGTAGATCTTCCTCTACCACCTTGACTTTCCCTTCCTCAGAAAGTACCTCTCCCTCTGGCAGATTACTTCCTTACGAGTTTTTCTTCAGCTTTCAGTGTCACCTGATAAGCTTCTTCTACTGTTTTAGGAGATAGTATACTTATCTCATCTTGGGTGTCCATCCCAAGATCATTCACATATCTAGCCACCTTCTTATATGTATCCTGAGTTTCTCCAGCTCTTATGCTTACTTTATAGAATTCCTTTGTGTATTCTTTCATTGTCATAGATCTCTGTCTAAGATGTTGCATTTGTCTGAGCAAAGTTTGCTGATAATTACTTAGTAGAAACTTACCTCTAACCTTTGCTACCATCCTTCTCCATTTCTTGATAGGTTTCTTGCCAAGTCTCTTTCTTTCTGCCTGCACACCATCCCACCAAAGCGCTGCATGGCCTTTTAACTTGGTGGCAACAAACTTTACTTTCTTCTCGTCTTCTGTTTCTTCATAGTTGAAGAATTTCTCCATGCCATTAATCTAGTCTATCAATTCTTTTGGATTCAATCCTCCTTCATATATTGAAACCTCGGTCTTTGGCCATGGATCTCAAAACTGACTGGAAGAATCTCATCTCAGGAGTAACTACAATGGCTTCCTCCTCTATAGCTTCAACCTCAGGTTCACTAACATCTCCATCATCTATATTTCTTCTTGTTGTTAATGCATTCAATCTAGCTTGCATCTGTTGAATAGCTTCCATTACTTCAGCATTTGCAACAGGCCGTCCTCTTCCACCATGTCCTCATCCTCTTCCAACTCTGAAAGCCATATTAACTTTCCTTCTCCTACTTCTGAGATTCAATTCAGTGTCAACTGGTTGCTCTGATACCACTAATGGTGGCCTAAGTGGAGGTGATATGGACAAACGGCCAAATCCTGAAATACTTTCTTCTAACTCTGGCTGAATTTCCTTTTTTGCTTCAACAAGTGTATCAACCATCTAATGTTAGAATGACTGCCTCATGAGGTTTTCCTTTGATCACCCCAACCCTTGTTATTGGGGACAAATCATATCACAGGCCTGTTTCTTCCTTACAATCTATAATTCCAGAGGAATTATAAAATTACACTAGCATTGCTTTAAAATAAGGAAAACTGCATTTTAAACGCAAAAAACATAGGTGGAGGGATTTCTCGTTCTAAAGGAACAAAAATACACTATTGACGCTTTAAAACCACTATAGTGTTAATTCTCAGGAATTACACGATCGCACAAGATTCCAAAGAAATGCATTACACCCAAATAACACTATCGACGGTTACTATTGACGCTTTCCAAGCTCCTTCCCCTAATGCAATAATACATAGGATTATCGAAGATCGCAATCACGACTCTAATGCTCCCAATGCTAAGCTCCTTCCGCTTCGATCTAGCAATGCGATCGGCTTTGCGGACCGGACACCTTATTTACCCTGCTCTATAGCATTTCAGATCCGAGCTATCGGGGTTTCAGACTTCGGCAGTTCCAAAGGTCCCTTCCACTCCACTTGTGGTTCAACGATGCGATAATGGTTCCAACTTGATATAGGTATGAACCAGATTTAATAAAATATCAGGTTTGGAACTTCATTCATCGAAGTAATTTCAAGGATTTCCTGTGTAAAACAGAGTTTTCGCTTGCGGAACTCAACAACACTTATAAAGAAAACAGGTGTGCTGATATAAGGGAAAAACCATACCAACAAGCGTAAATCAAGTATTAATAAGGAAACAATGCCGAATCACCATTAACAAGGTTCAGAAGAAAAGAATCACCACCAAACACATATGCAAATACCAGTTAACAGAGAACTGTCAATTCAAAATGCACAGAGAGAGTTCTTCGAAAGTCACAAATGCATCCGGGATCAACCTCCCTTGAGAAGTCCTGTTATTTACTTTTATAAATAATAGATAAACCTTACTCAGCCTTTATCTCTTACAAAAGCATGCCAATTACATAAAGCGATTTAAAGCAATTATCCATAAAGCTTATCACAACTTATCCATAAGCGATTATTACAACATGATTTTATTCTTAATTCTATCCTTATCTTAAACTAGAAAAGCATGGAAATTGATGGCTAAAGGACCCCACTCCTTTGTGTATAGATCTTTTTGGATTTTTGGAATAAATTTGAAGATTTTCCCTCCAAGTCACATGCTCCCACATCAACATGCAAGCTGGGTCTTTCTCAAAGATAAATTTGTACACCGGGGTGATGAAATGGTCAACTAGCCTTGCCATAAATCCTTGGTAACTGCACTCAGAAAGAAAATTGCAATAAATATTAACGACATTCTCTTGTGCTTTCAACATCCAACCCATGCTAGGAAACTGATGTTGGGCACCAATTGCATCATGTAAATATGAAGACATGTAGAATCTCACTTGCTCATCCTTGGGCAGATTCCAAGCATTAGTCACATAGACTTGCAAATGATGAGACAACAGATCTGACTAGTTAAAAGGTTTTCCACCATTCACCAACTGGTCCACCACAACCACCCAATTCTTCGGAAAGGTCTTTGTACTCTCTTGACCATGCAATCTGCATGTGAAGATGATCAAGAACTGGTAGGACTTTCTAAGTGACTTCGTCTTGTAAACATGATTGGGCGTGGATCTGAACTTTGACGGCTCCTTCACCATACACTTTATAATATCCCCAGTGTTTACATAGCTGTGGGTGGCATAGAAAAGTTCATCCATGCGGTTCACCGGTTGAGGTAAGTGATACATCTAATGATAATTCTCTGTCCTGAAGGTGGCAAGTTGTGTTCCACTGACATTTCTTAATGTCATAGTCTCGAGATGTTTGTGTGAGACAATCCAGTGGATGATGTTTGTACATGGGAATGTGGATTACCTACATGTAACCTTATGTAAGCCTGACCGGTGGTTGTTGACATACACCTGTCGAGATATCCTTGATTTCCTGCCATGTTAACTTCATGCCCTTCTCAATGAGTAACTGAGTGTTTGCATAAACTGGTAAACTCAGTGACACTTATTCAACTACATCCCTAGTGCTACTTTCAACAATGTCTTTTGTTGCATCTCTCTTGGAAGCATAGTTACTTATAACTGTGGAGAGTTTCTCAAAAACTGTTTTACTTGGAGACAAAGAGGACACTCATGGCATGTAAATATTGGTGTCAAACTGAAATAACTTCAAGAATAGATCAAGAAACAAACTCGAAAACTGTTGGGAAGAATTGTGCAATACAATCTCTTAGAGGTGATTGACTTCCAGTTGGTTCTGTGCATTGTGCAGTTCCATCTTCCTGTGGGGAGGTGCTGCTGACTGGAACCACACAATGCATAGTTCGGTAAGGCTCAAGCTAGTTGGGACTCTGCATTGTGCAATCCAAGTGACCAAGGGTTAGGAATGGCTCTTGAAAATGTGTAGTTTGCAGTTGGAGCCAGGCCTTGGAAGCCTCTGCATAATTCTTGGAGCCATGGCATAGCCTTGAGATCTAGAATTTCACAATGCATGCCCGGAAGAGCTAGATCTGGGCTAAGGGAGTCGAAATCTGCCTAAGGGAAATATGAAAATGAGCAGATCTGAAACTAAAAGTGAAGGTGAGTGAAGATTTGAGTGAATGATGATGCATGCAAACAAAACAAGTGCAGGAATCAATCAAACTGAAGAATAATAAGCATGTGGAGAGAGTTTCCACAATGACGACCGTTATTGCAAAAAATGGGTTATGCATGCGACACTTGGGAAAGGAAATGAAAAACTTAAAAAAACACTTCTACAAGATAGAATGAATCAAAACACTAGTGGTCGTTCATTAAAGCAGGCAAAACAACACT
Source organism: Pinus taeda (assembly GCA_000404065.3). Classification (NCBI taxonomy): domain Eukaryota; kingdom Viridiplantae; phylum Streptophyta; class Pinopsida; order Pinales; family Pinaceae; genus Pinus; species Pinus taeda. The sequence continues at coordinate 187,588 of APFE031709632.1, read as the reverse complement.
CTCACAAGACAAACACACAAAAGCGACATAAAAAGCAGCAAAATACTAGAAAAGCAAGACTTACCCAGAAAAGTTGTGACGATTGTGTTGAAAGTTCCTAGATCTCCTTGAGAATGCCAGAGCTCCAATATTGAATGTGAAAATTAACTCTGGGGACATCCATTAAATAGATTTGGTTGATTTAGAGTTTATGATGCAAAGGCAAAAAATGTAGGAAAAAGCGACACATGGTGGAAGTTTCCAAAAATAACTCAAGTGTAGATTTGACGGCTAAAACTAGATCGCTATTTTTTAGGGATAATTTTTCACTTTTTGATTTTTTTCTTTTTGGGGAAAAATTTGGCATGCATGCACGAAGAGATTCCATAGTTCTCGGGGAAACTGGACAAGTCACTAGCTCATGCATCACGCAACTGTTGAGGGAAATCTTATGCACAATTCCTGGGCTTAGTGGCTCAGGCTGCCTCTCATGCTCTATGCAGTTTCCTAGCTGAAGGCAAGTTGTTAGCTGCATTTTCATAGTTTTGGAGCCGAAGGCTCACTACGGGCTTGGACTATGCAATTCCTGGACTGAAGGTTGGTTTCTCTCAAGGATTGCACAGTTCACTAAGACATGCGTGGAACCGGGTTGAAACCAAGTGAAGAGACCAACTTGTGGGTTAGATAGAAAAGCAAGTTAGAAAGCACAATCCGTAAGTAGAAGATAAAACTAAATTAAAGCAGAAGTACCTAGGTTAGTGTAACATGAACTATTGTGATTTGAGGAGGGAGGCTCCAAAAAGAAGCATAGGCAAAATTTTGGAGGGTTGTTGTAGCCATTACAACAAATTCATGAATGAAAAATGTAAAATGTTTTGTAATTTGCAATTTTACTATTCTTTAAACAACTTGACAAAACGATTTCACAAAACCTAAGAATTTGAAGCCAATTCCATATTATCTTCTACTAAAATTATAAGAATCATCATGCAAAATGTATAAACTCCAAAATTAACATATTAAAGATCAATTCATAATAAAGGTTGTATTTAAAATATGTACAAAATTTATATCATTATAAAAGTAAACATAATAAAAAGTTTTTAAATAAAAATATGCATCAAAGAGATCAATTCATAATAAAGAGTTTTACTTTAAATATATCCAAAATTTATATCATGATAAATGTAAATATAATAAAAATATTGTCAAATAAAAATTTGCATCAAAGAGAATCTCGCTGAAGTATATGATATATCAACATCCTCATGCTATCATCAAAATCATGGGTGCCCTACACAACATGTGTAATAAGAATATATACATAAGATTGTGTACTTTAAAATTAAAATTTAATGTTTTAAAATTAAATGAGAATTTTATCATCAAATCAAAATTATAAAAGGTTTCAAATTCCATGCAATACCCTGTGGTTTCCCCCTCCATTGCACTCTCATGGAAGCCTTGTACAATACCTATACACGTATATATTAAAAATTTAAAATTGCACATGAAAATGCATGAATTCGTAATATTAAAAAAATTGTAACAACTTTTGAAAATTGTGTAGATGATATAATCCTCGTAGCTGACTCAAGTTTCAAATTCCATGCAATACCTCGTGGTGTTTTCCATGCATTGTGCTCTCTTAGATATCCTGTACAATACACATACATGTATATCTTAAAAATTTAAAATTGCACATGAAAATTCATAAACTCTCAATATTAAAAAAATCAAGTAGCAACTTTTTCAAATTGTCTAGATGCTCCAATCCCTATAACTGACTCAAGTTTCTAATTCCATGCAATACCTTGTGGTCTTCCCCCTGCATTGCGTTGTCATGGATTCCATGCACAATACATGTACATGTATATATTAAAAAATTAAAATTGCACATGAAAATGCATAAAATTGCAATATTACAAAAAATTATAACAACTTTTTCAAAATTTCTAGACGATCCTATTCCCATAGATGATTCCATCTCCAATGTCCTCGGAGAAGGGAAATTATCTCCACAAACCTAGAATTTGAAAATTTTAAGATTGTAAGATAGAAATCTCAATTTTTAATGAAACTTTCTTCAATTTATAACAAGACAGAAGTGAAATATTCAATACTTGTGACAAGAAAATATTTGACACATCTCCAAATAGGGAGGAAGAGAATGGCAATGTGTCAAAAATGCTAGATGGAATGAGAATATGTTAACATTTAATTATATATGTAATTATTTATTTTACAAATATGTCTTCACAATATCGATATAATAAAAGTAAATTAATAATATCAACATGAACTCTTAAAAAAAAAAACAAAAATCTCTCAACAGATCTTGATTTAAACATGAACCCAACATTGAGATATTATCAAAATTTTCATTCAACAAATGACTTAACTGCAAATGGTGAACATATGATACATTGATGTTAGAATATATCTGATTTTTTTTACAAAATGTATGTGAATCAACATTAACACATACATTACATTACATTAAAACATCAACCCTAAACATTAACACATATTGATCCCATGCCCTCTTCCTCATGACCAATTAGGTATCTCTAACCATCACGAAAAGCCTTTTCATATGCTTTAACCTCTTCAATATTCATATTATCTATCCCCACATTTGATTTATAAACAAAATTAGCGCATGAATTAGCTCATGCTCTTTGACAATTTAGATTGACATCAATTACAGTCAATGCAGTATGTATGTTGTCTATAATGGCATCTCTTGTGTCTCGACCAATCTGAGAATTGGTATCCACCTTCGACCACAAACTTACTCGACATGGGGGTTGAGGTACCATGGGTGGCAGAGGACGAGGAAATTCGGTATCCCTTAATGAACCCTTATGTTCATATTTCCGACCTCTCCCAGTACCATAAGATTCAGATGGAAGGTCAGTATAGTCAGGTTTCATACCCAAAAAGAACTCTGCATAAAATAATTTTACAAAATAATGTGGAACCTCATCATTCCATGGAATCTGTCCATATGATGCAAGGAACCTATCATACAAATGGTGGGTTATTTCAGGGTGCTCGAAATATGCACCTTGAGCATCTTTCTTTGTGGACCTTATTTGAAATTAAACATAAATTTGGCATGTTCTTTTGTAACCCTCCTACTTACCTCGACCCATTTATCAGGACCCATCACTATTCCCTTTCTACGCCTCGTTATATCTATAACGCCATAAGTTGTTGGCCCATGGTTTTTGTAAATATCAAGAAATGAACTTAGAGGGTGCCCAACTATTTTTAAGCTTTGTCGACTCTCTTGTGGGAGCTCCAAAATCCCAAGATATTTATTCAATTTTGAGTAATGAGCTATGCACCTTTGTAACATACATTGTTAGATGTTTGTTTCCCAAGGAAGATCATCAGGAATATCAGATGAATAAGTGGTAGTTGGCATATGGTCTTCTTATTGAATCACCCTACTTCACCTACATTGACTTCGGTGAACATTTTCACCCCTTGCTTCAATATAATTACATAAATATTAAAACATGCCTTTGTATTTATACACATGCAAGATAGATTTGTACACATATATGTACATACAATTCATTTTCTTGTACAAATTTTTTTAACATAAAAAAAAGTATATAATTTACCAAAATGAGGATCATGATGATCCAATTGAGATTCACCACCACCCAAAGATGGTTAAGCACCATACGCCCAAGTACATGAGTCGATTGATCTTGTTGACAACTAGGAGAATTTTGAGCACCCTCACGCGACGACCTAGTGAGACATGCTTCTAAAAAAATATAAATTATAAATTAATTAAGTTAAATTGACAAAAATATATTCAATATGTGAATGTGCATATGATTCTACCCATTTATCAAATAAGTAAATGCACATAAACATATATACCATACCACGATGGCCCTCCATTGATTGATTTGATACTCTCTTCGACCTAGTGAGAGATGATCCTTAAAAAGATGGAATTTATTATAAATTACTAAACATAAATTGAAAAAAAGTCAATTCAATATGTATGTACATATGATTCTACGAATATCATTTAAGAACTCACACATAAACATATATATACCATGCGATGATGATGTAATGAATGATGGCCCTCCCCTGAATCATTTGATACTATCCTCGATGCATGACCAATCTCATTGGCATGCATAGAAAGCCTCCTTCTAGTCGATGCATGAGACTTAGTTGATGCTCTACCTCATTTATTCCTCGAAGTATCAGGTGGTGACTTCTAATTTGATGATCCATAACCTCGATCCATCTAATATATATAAATATATATATATATATATAATTATATTATATATATATATATATATATATATATATATATATATTATATATATAATATACAGATAATATATATATATATATATATATATATATATATATATATAATATATAAATAATTAAAAAACCCAAGTTACCTCATGCATTTAAAAATATTTTAAAATAACTATTTAAAAAGATCAAGAATTCAAAAAATTAATAAGAAAAATAAATGTAACTATCTAAGGGTTTCTTCAAAATTATTTGAATTAATTTCTTCATTTCAAATATACTCATGACTAAAAGCACAATTGTTGAAGTGCACATTTTGAGAATTAAATAGAAAATTTTCTAAAACATGTCAGTTTCACCAAGTTGTGCTTACATAGTGGGGGCACACTTAGTATAGTATTGAAAGAAACACATGGTCATTAAAAACACCACATTTATAACTAAAAAACACACATATCAGAGATATATTACAATGTCCATCAATAAATTTTGATGGAGGGATTCTTGACACCATTTAATCTTTCACACATAAATCTTGAATTGGCATTGCCCCATATAATAGATCACTAGACATCCTATTACCATTTTCACAATGACTTATGCTAAATGATTTAAATTGACTAGAAATATTTTTTCTTCTCCATGCAGTTGTTTTAACTTCTCATTTTTGACTTGGTACACATCTTTCATTTGGTTGCACAAGTTCAAAATTGGTGAAGACTACAATTCCAAGGATCCATACTCCCTAGTTTTTCCTAAGCCTTCTATCAGTGCAATATAATATGCTTCATTGTTTGTTGTCCTTCCAGGTACATTCCTTTTCCTTGAGGACTTTCTTTGTTGCACTATTGTATAGCACATAAGTAATCACAACTTGTCCTGGTTTGGGAAAACAAGAAAAAATTATGCATAATGTCCATTTTTCAACCATGTTTAATGGGTTTTCTGATCCTTGTAAAAAACAAATTCAATAAAATGAATAATATATTTCTTTTTTGAAAATGCCTTGGATTATGGGAGAATGATGAAAAATAAATATATACTGTGATGGAATGATGGAATATTATACGATCTATTGTGATGAACTACCCTAGTGGAATAATAATGATAGTTTACAAATCAATGCAATTGGGAAAACTTCTTAAAAAACACATGCTACACTACATTGACTTTTGATGATGAGAAAAATAATTTTCATCATAAAAAATTAATGTGATTTTCAACCCAAGCAAGGGTCTCTAATCCTATAATAGTTACTCCCATGACTCTCCATACCCCTAAGACTAAAATAATTGTTAGTAATTCCATTCCTAATGAGATTCCTTCACTATTCAATGAAGCTTATACTTATCATGAGAATACCAATCCTTGAAATTAGATATATATTTTCATGTTTATCAAGTTTGGACTATACCGAAGTTTTGATGGTGCTAGACCCGCCAACATGTCAAGGGGATCTTCCCAGTAAGAAGCCCTAATTAGACCTCAAATTTTTTGGTGTAGGAGTCCCAACAGTGGGTTGTAAGGTAATACTTTGACTGCGATGTCGCACAAATGCAAGTAAGATAACTCTGTAAGTTGCAAGGGTGTGACTGCTGCAGTGAATCAAGGAAGGTGACTGAGAGGTTTTAATGCATGGGAGGTGAGATGAGTGTGCCCCTTAGCAACCTATAATAATACTCAACTGAGAAGGGAACACATGAGCCAAGATATATCACGAGCTGAAAATAAGATCAGTCGACGATCCAAAGTGATGGTTAAACCAACAACACATCTGCAACAAGATTCATATAATCACATACGAAGTAGTTCATACACAAATACGTAAGTTAAACAACATATATTGCTAAGAAACTGGAGCAGTCCGACTACAATAACAACATATGAATGAAAATGTGTTGGCTCTTATTATATAAAGAAGTGTAAGTCCCAATCATATAATACATCCATGTAAACCTACTAGCCCCAACAGTGAAGTGTTACAACCACATCTGCCTACTCCTCCAAAGAGATGTACTAGCTCCATGCAATGGAGAATCCAAGGTGCATTACAATAATATCCAAGATTTCTTCAAGATAGTCTTAACAGAAGCTTGGCTGACCAAAAGCCTACACAATGAGTTATCAGGGACTATTTATAGCAAAGGGTGGGGTGGCCCTTGACATTCCCCTTTGTGACTATTCAACTACCCTCATGACTCTTCACCTTCTCTATGATTGTTACATTCACTATTAACGGTTGACTTACACTTGACATGACTTAACAATACAATGCACATGTACCCATGTGAACACAATGGCTTGAGCAAGCCAAACTAGACATCACTCTGATGTAAACAGCTATAGAAGTCCAACTGCTCAACATCCTCATGCTGATCAACAATAACATATTGATGCCAAGCTCTACTCTTTGATAGTGTCTGTGTGTTCCGTGGTGACATCCATCTGAAACCTAACCTTCGCCTCCATAGCATCCAGGTACACTGCTCGGGCTCCTTTGTCCAACTCGTCTGAAAGCATGCACATCATTGTCTTCAATGTGGCTAGACCAACAACATAATTGTGCATGATGTCTACACTGATAGGCAAGTCTAGTCTGGTGGCGGTGCGTATCAACTCATCGAAGTATGATTCAAGCTGTAGTCAGACCTGCTTCTTGGTCTTCGCCCCTTGGTGAGAGTCCTAAGTGATGGGATCACATGTATGCACGCCACAACATCCATTCTCTTGAATACTCATGCATGGAAGCATGTATGCTAATGATGAGTTGCGAGAGATCCTCATAGTTCTGGATCTGACTCCAGATACATGCTTTCAGCTCAACTGCATTTGGTCTCATCATCTTTGGCAAGTGAAGTGGGGATCCCTTGTACTTCATCATCCATGTTTGCATGTCATACACAACAGCATGTATGTTCATCAAGATGTGTGCTCTCCTAGCACATCATTGTTGCCATCCGTTGAGATGGACGAACACCTTGTGCAGGGTACCAAACTTGGAGTACAATGCTTGCATGAATGTGCCAGGGGACAATAATTCATCCAGTATTTCCTTCTTCAATTTAGCTCGGGTGGACATTGTCACCAAGTCCCCTCCTTGCTTGGCCACCCGTAGTTCATTCACTCATTCTCAGCTATAAGAAAACAAACACATGGGCTAGTGGCTTCGACATACACTTTGGTTGCATCGGCCAAAGCAGCTGGATGCTTACACACATCAGTCACAATCACTCACTCTTCAACTTGCACAGGGGATGCTTGATCCTCCTGAGTTGACACTCTACAAGACTGCACAACTCTATGTTGGGATTCATCAAATGAGATGTTGTGCATCTCTTCTTTCGGCTGATCACCAAGGATCTCGATGCCTTGGTCGTCCGAGACTTGGTCTTCTTGTAGATGCATTGAAGTGGGCGAGTCGACCTCCTTGTGGTGAGGCATGAGGTCGGTGTCCTATTCCAACTCTTGCTACTCCATGTCTGCATCCAACTGTTGAAGTGCCTGTTCTATCTCATGAGCAAAGTCTTGCCCCTACGATGGTTCACCCTGTTCACCTGATGCCAGCTGTTAAGATGAATCAACTACTTGTACGGGCACTGCTTCGTCTGTTTTCACATGATGCACCCCTTAATGCATCTGTTTCTGCTGCACTTCCCTCTCCTATTTGCACAACTCTTGTTCCTTTCAGAATTTCTCTCTTAGCTCATGCAACTCCTTCTCTGCTTCTTCCATTCTCTTCTTATCCTTTTGCCTTCGCGTGATTCACTTGTCGCGTTGCTGCCTCTTTGCATCTATATCCATAGCTGCTTTCTCTACAAGTGGATCTGCGCAAAACTTGTAGCTTTTCTCCTCCTCCATGTGATCGAAAATATTCCTCTTCCCTTTGTTGTGCATTGGTATGCTTGGTTTTGCTGCCATTACTACTACTCTTACTACTACTGGTGCTCTTCGTGATGCTGCTTCATGCTTCTTTTCTAACCATTCCAAAGCGAATCCGACCGGTTCATTGGGTCTAGAGAAATTGTAGCAATATCTCCATGGGTCCTCCTCGGCCCATTGAAATGCCCCATAGATCCAGTTGAATTGAACTTTCTTGCAGTGATCCTTCACAATGCAGTGTGGGTCATATGGATTGTAGGTTGGAAGGTCGAATGGGTATTTCTTCATCAGCTCTGCTTCGAAATCTTCTTGCTTGATACTCTGGATCTCATATAACCCAATCCGCAATGGAAGAGTGGGCCAAGGTGCCTTCTTCTTCCACTATAGTCTAGCTGTCAATCCTACTGAGATGTGATAGGCTACTTCCTACATGACAATTACGTCAGAGGCAAACTTTGGCAGAACATGTGGAGGCTTCTCCGCACTGAACATTCAGATGGAAGTGCTAGATGGTGAGGCATACCGATATGAAATACCTATAAATGCCTCCATTTATTCATTTTACATGCAGGGTGGATCTTGTTCGAATATCATCTTGTATAAAGGGGCGACAAAATGATCATACAACCGTATGATTACTCCTTTGAAGCTGCATTCAGACAACAACTTGTAATATGTGTTTAGAGAAGTCTCCGCTGGTGACCATACCCACTCCTAGCCCGTGAACCCATGTCGGGCATTAACTGCATATAGGATGTAGGCAAACATGTGAATATCTGCATGCATACCTTTGGGTGATTGTCGAGCCTTCGTGACTTACTCCAACTAATGAGCTAGTATGCCAGACCAGTTACATGGTTTTCCTTCTCTAGCCACTTGGTCCAATGCAAGTACCCAACTCCGTGGGAAGATTTCCGTGCTTGCTTGGCCATACAATTGACAAGAAAATATGATCAAGTATTGGTATGCCTTCCTCAATATCTTTGTCTTGTAGACCTAGTTGGGTGTCATCCTAAAACGAACTAGCCCCTTTACCCAATCCTTCGAAATTTCTTTGGAGTTAGCACTGAAGATGGGTAATATCAAAGGAGTCTCCATGATAGTCATTGGCTTTGACATATGATAATTCTCATCATAATCCTATTCCCAGAAGGCCGCAAGCTTCATCCCACTGACACTTCTTAAGGTCATCATCTCGAGATTAGTGTGAGATACAATCCAGTGTATCATGTCCACATATGGGAACTCGAGATATATGCATGCAACCTAGTACAAGCCGGACTTATGAGTGTTCATGTACAACTAATGGTCTTTGAGATGTTCCCCAAAAGTGCCTACAAATCTTTCATTGACTTCTCACCACTTTAGTTTGATTTCCTTGTCTAGACACAACTTTGTATCTTCATAGGTTGGCAGACTAGAGGATATTTTCTTAGCTGCAACCCAACTGCATTTCCATCAATGTCCTGAGATCTTGTTCTCTTGGAAGCCAATGAGACATATGAACACCTGAAATATCTGGAGACAAGCAACATGCATGGCAAGAAATCTGCTAGCGAAAACAAAGCAAATTCCGGGGAATGACACAAGACATACCTAGGAAACTGATGAGTAAGATTACATAATTTCTTCTGGGAGGCTGGGTGATTGGCTGCCAGAACTGTACAAAAGGTAGTCTAGGCTGTCTGGGAGGTAGGACTGGTTGCTCGATCTATCAAATGCACAATCCAAACTGGCTGTTGGCTACTGGGATTGCGTAATGCGCAAATCCAGCTGGGAAGGACTGCAGGCCCAGGGACTGATTTGCGAAATTTCCATAGGCCAACAGTTAGTGTCCTATAGAAATGCACAAAATAGTCTTGGAGGCTAGTGGTGGGAAAAAATACACATTTATGGAGAGGAAGGTAGAGCCCTCCTTCCCTAGATTGTGCAATGTAGTCTCAGTGAGGTAGAGTCCAGGCCAAGGTTGACCCGACTCTGCGACGGGAAATGGAAGGAAAATAAGATAGTGAATGCATGGTGACACTAAGTGAAAGTAGAAGTGATTGATAGTTCATGCAAAACATGAATGAAAGATTCAACAAACAGATCAACATGCATGTGGGTGAAGCAGTTCGCCGGTTGGGTGAATGTTCGTGCAAAACAATTTCATGCATGTGACAATAGTGAGATAGCAACGAAAATTGAAATAGAGCTAGGACAGGCTAGTATACATGTAAATGATAACAAGCGATCAAGGAAAGCAAGCAAACAACACTCACACAAGCGAATACACAAAAAGCGACAAAAATGCTGAAAAAGACAAGTTGAGGCCACTTACCCATGAATGTCAGATCCGAATGTGTTGAAGAGTCTTGGATGCACTGTGGGATTTCAAGAATCCAAGATCAATGTGAAAGAATGAGCTCAGATGCGTCAAATAGATAAGTCTAGGCTCATGACACGCATGCCACAAATCTAGGAAAAAGCGACATTTGGAGGGAAAATTCTAAAACAACTTTGCATGTAACCCCTAACTTCTAAAAATAGCTCCTTGAATCATGTGATGCCTTTTGCATGTTGCCTTTTGCTATTCTAGGAAGATCAAGTCATGCATGCATGCAAGTCAAGTTTCCTCGGTCCTGGGTGGAACTGGTCAACCAGACTACTCATGCATGCATTAAAAATGCGCATTTCTACCTGGGAGTTGTGCTAATTTCCTAGGAGGTTTGTGCAATTTCTGGGTAGAGGAGCTAACTGCTACCCAGATTTGTGCAAATTTTGGGCTGAGCAGCCCTACTGGGGAAATTTGCGCAATTTTTGTTGGGAGTGTTGGTTGGAAGAATTGCACAATCTGGGAGCCCAGCAGGCTGCTAGATAGGATTGCACAATTTGGAGGGAAGGTTGGTTTCCCTCCAGAAATGTGCAATTTTCTTGGGGAAGTTGCTCAGCCTACAGTTGGACCAAGTCTGGGTAAACAACCTGTGAGAGAAGTGGATCAAGCTATGGTCGACACGTTGACTTTGTGCATGAAAAACACTAAATCTTGTGTATTTGGCGAAGCAAGAAAAAGTGTTGTGTAAGGTTGGTAGGGAGGCTCCAAAATAGGCTAAGGAAAAATTTTGGAGGGTGGTTGTAGCTGCTACAAGACTTGGCGACACACTAGTAGAATTCCAACTCTCTGAATGGAACTTGTTCATGAAAAACAAGTATAACACCTCTAGAAATATTGTTCTGTTCTTAGCTCATCTTGGTTTCACAATGGCTTGATTGTAAGATGTAGCATCTGCCCAGCTCTTGGTCAATTGACACACATTCCAAGCCAAGGAAACACAGATGCTTTGATTGGGGTTATGGGTTATATTGATGTACAAGCAGTATAGTCGTTAGAGTCTTAGTTTCATCTTTGGTGTTGCTCCACTGCTAGTGGGCCTGGACAATACCTCGGTGAAGTCACATAGGAACACAAGCATGGCTTCGCTGCCAAAATCTTGGTCAGTACCTTGACAGAGTTACTTGCATCACCTTCCTGTGCAGGAAGCCTTTCTCTTCTTTTGCCTTATTCATTTCTCAATTGAATTTTTATTTGAATTTGAATTTTTTTCATTTTTCATTTTTTAACTGTGCATAATAGTTATTCATTTCAGAGGTGTAACAAGGATCCTGACTTATTGAGAGCAGAAGAGGTTGTTCCAATAGAGAAGTAGTTTATTGTATCTCTGACGTTCCTGTTAAGATTTCCCCCTCACCATTTTATCTCTGAAGCATTATGTTTTCACTAAGGTTCACTTCGAACAATACATATTTTCCTTTGATGTATCATGGAATGAAAGTAACAAGCTCTTCATACAGACGCATGATGATAGATAACCAAGTAGTGATACATATACACGCCCTCTTGTACTTCACCCAGCTCGTTTCAAGAGTCATACATAGCTTCATGCAAAACTAATCTACGAACGAAACAAACGAACTAAAAAACTACAAAGCAAAGCAAGAGCAAAAATGAAAGAGAAAGAAAATCAAGTAAGCAAACAAGCAAGCAGACAAAAAATCAAACAAAGCGAATAAGAAAAGAAGCATGTAAGAAAATTGACTGAAAGAAAACACTACTCCTACTCCTACACTAACGGTGCATGGGCCTAATCACATGAAGTGATATTTCCAATGCAACCACCGGTGCATTGGTTGACCCATGTTGGTGAAGGTTTGGTCCACAAGAAACCCAGTTGTGTGAACTAGCAAGCAAGAAAGATATAACAATGAAGATAATCACACTTCATGTCTGACAGTGCTCATGGGACATAAGTGAGGGCAAGTGCATGATAAATAGTTTGTGGACTTATCGTGGTGTTGTGTGACATTGCATGCAACTTTGAAGCATAAGCACACTCTTGACTGAGACATGTAAGCAAACGAAAGAAACAAAGATAACTTATGTCGTACACACGTGCTTGCAATGTAAGATTCCTCCAATGCATGAGCGATGGGATAGTGCAGTTTGAGTGGAGGAGATGTGATCTTTGTGTGATGATATGGCCTAAATCTACCTCAGGCTGAGAAATTCAGGTCTAGGGTAACATCAAACCATGCTTAACCTGGTAGCTAGCCCTACCAGGTCGGGAGAGGGCTCTCTCTCACTAGCACAAAATAAGGTCTTCCAAACACTAAAGAGAATTTTATATCATCTTTACTTTAATTTTTCATTTTAGAAACCCACTTTCCTAAAGTTGAATTCACTTTGCTTTAAAAACCCTGTTTTTTACAGTTTTGGCTCTTTTTGTCATCTGATGAAGATTATGCTTAGATGTTTTTGTTTCTTTTGTAGTAGCTGGAGTGCTCTAGTTGGCAAGGTGACCAAGGGTTGTAGCTGAAGCTTTATTACATATGAAAACATTAAAATTACATAAATCTATACATGAAAATAGAAAAACTCTGTTTTCACCTCAAAACAGAGTTTTGAGGTAAAAACCCTTTATGAAGCAAATCATCAGTGAAATTTGTGATTTTATGAACTTATTAAACATCCTCATGTGCCTGCTGACCTCTTATTGAGCTTTTGAAAACCATGGTAGCAAACCCTAGACCTAATGATACTTGAAAATCCTAAAATGACTTCTGCAAATGTAAATAACAAAAAATGACTTTAAATGGCCTGGACTTGTGAAAATAGGCGAGCAGGTAAAGACCATGAGGGAAATTTGATAATGAACCACTTCCATTAGTTGATCTATGACCTAATGGAATCCAAGTGATCGGATGGGACACCTAAAATGTATGCAAAAAGAGAATTTGATCACTGATGGAGGGATGAAGATACCTACACTAACATTGGCTCCAATGGGGATGGTAGCTCCTTGGAGGTGCCAAGAACCACAGATCTTTGGGAGAGAAGACCAATGCCGTATCCATTAGGCATGGGTTCAAAAACTCAAACTGAAATGCATGATTGTAAACTAATGACTTGACGACACAAACTAACTTGAAACTGAATCAATACTAAAACACAACTGACAAATTGGAAAATATGCTCAAAATGGAGCTTATTGAATAAAACCTACTCTAGTTGTTCCATTCATCATCTTATCAAGTGAAATGAAACAACCAATGGAACCAAGTAAGCATTCTCACTGCTGTTTGCATTCTCAATGAGTGCTTTCTTATGAACCATAAGAGAGAACTACTGAAAGGCAACTCCCATGAAAACTTGTAAACAGATCCGTTGAATGATATGGATTCTCTATTTGACTCCAAAAACACTGCATAAGGATCTTGAAATTCATGTGCACTGGGACTTAGCTCATCCAATGGATTACTTTGTTTCTCCTCATACCATGAATGCAAAATTTCATTTGAGCTTTGTGACGAGACTCCTGCTGAAAATGACAAAGAAACTAGCTGCTAGATCAAGTTTGTATCAATACTTTTTTCAAGCTCGAAGTTAGCTAATGGAAAAGGACTTTGACTGTAGATATCATCCAACACATCAGCTATTGCATCATGAGAAACTTGAAAAGACTACTGCAACCCACTTTCTATTGGTTCCGATGAGATTACATGATTTCCTACAGGCTGCTCATTTGAAGATATACAATGCAATTTTCCATTCAAAAATTGAAATGATTCAAACCAAAATGGTACAGAATCATCTTGCATTATTTGATCATATGGTCCAGCTTCCAAGTCTTCATTTGCAACTTGACAATCAATAGCATTCAGAGGCTGCAACTCTGGATATGAAATGTCTTGAACAAGGTTTTCATTGCCCTCAAGATGGTCTAGATCAAGACTTGTCGACAGTTGATTTTTGATTGCATGAAACTTGTCTTTGATGAACTGAAACAAAGCAAAACAAAAAGGCAAAGATCCTTCACTTACTTCAAAATTTTTTGTACTTTCCTCTTCACTTCCATAGCTAATATATGATGGTTGATCACTGTATTCATGCTGCTGAGAATGAACTTCCTCCTTCCACAAACCAGCTATTGATTTGTCTGCAAGATTAGCTTCTGTTTGGAGAACATAATCATCATCATCATGCTTATCAAACTTAGGCAAATAATCAATATAAAACACATCATCAAGCATACATGTCATATCAACATATCTCTCTTCTCCAAGATGATCTATAAAACAATCATTATCAGGTTTATGACAACTAGGATAAGAAACAAAATGTTTTGGGTCAACAACTTGTTCCTGTTCAATCAGCGAGCCATTGTCTTGAACATCATACTCATTCCTTGTAGTGATCTTCTGCATCATCTCTTCCACTGCACTTACCAAAATGTTGAGTTTTACCTCTAAAGATGTTGATTCCTCTGGATCTATGTTCTTCATCTCCTCTTCCTTCAACTTGGTCCTTCTGATCAACAAATTAGCCTCTACATCTACTGCACTATTTTGCATATCTTAAAGTGCTGCAAGGTTTCTTTCTCTCAGATGAAACTCTATTTCCAGATCAAAGGCTTCTGGGCAGTGCAAGAGAGCAGATCCAGGAGGATATCTTATATTAACTGGCATCGAAAAATAGACTTGGTTAAATATGGCAGAAAACTGTTGTACTGTCTCCTCTGGCTGTCTTTTCAACTGGTTATACTCTTCTATAATCAAGAAAGGGTTCTGTCTGACCACCCACTTGTCAAGGAAAACTTTGAAAAACTGCTGTAAATCTGAGATGCTCACATCAAGCAGGGTTTTGAACCAATTCTTGACTTTTCCTTGCAAAGAAAGAGAAAAAAGCCTAATACTGACATCTTCTTCATCAACCTCAAAAAGGTCAAGAAAGGACTCAAAATTCAGTAAATGTCTCTCAGTAGTGATGTTGTCACATTTACCATCAAGTCTCAGTAGATATAGGTAATGATTTTTAGGGAAAGCATGGGTTATAGGAGGTAAAATCAAAGGCTTGTATCGATTTGGAATTTTACAAGGTATAGGGGTATGTACAAAAGGTGTAGAATCAATATTGGTCTCTTGAGGCTCATCAGTTTAACGATGATCGTCACAAGATTCAGAAGACAGGTCTTGATCAAGACCAAAGGCATGCAAATATTTGGTATTTACAATCTTCAAAGGGAAAGAATCAACTGTAGGCATGGGATCTTTTGTCAAACAGAATATACTTTGCAAAGTCTTCTTGACATTCTCAGGAAAAGAGAAGAAATAATTTACAACAAAGAACAAAATGTCTTGGATGAAATTCCAACTTGAATACCTGGTCTTTCCATATTGTCCTTTCATGTTTTTGCTAGTCAGGTTCATCCTCCAGTGGAGTCCTTGGATCTGATCTCAAAAATGATTTGGAATCACCAAGTGAATGATTTTAGCCTTTCCGGTGTTTGATTGTTGTCCACCATCAACAATTAGATCTGAACTTGATTACATTTCCCTGACGAACATAAAACTACGTCCCCAGTAGAGTGGCCACTATGTTATGGCCTAAATCTACCTCAGGCTCAGAAAGGTAGGTCTAGGGTAACACCAAACCACGCTTAACCTGGTAGCTAGCCCTACCAGGTTGGGAGAGGGCTCTCTCTCACTTGCACAAAATAAGGTCTTCCAAAAAATAAAGATAATTTTTTATCATCTTGACTTTAATTTTTCATTTTAGAAACCCACTTTCCTAAAGTTGAATTCACTTTGCTTTAAAAACCCTGTTTTTTACAGTTTTGGCTCTTTTTGTCATTTGATGAACATGATGCTTGGATTCTTTTATTTCTTTTGCAATAGCTAGAGTGCTCGAGTTGGCAAGGTGACCAAGTGCTATAGCTGAAGCTTTATTACATATGAAAACATTAAAATTACATAAATTTGTAGATGAAAATAGAAAAACTTTGTTTTCACCTCAAAACAGAGTTTTGAGGTAAAAACCCTTTATGGAGCAAATCATCAGTGAAATTTGTGATTTTATGAACTTATTAAATATCCTCATGTGCATGCTGACCTCTTATTGAGATTTTGAAGGCCATGATAGCAAACCCTAGACCTAATGAGACTTGAGAATCCTAAAATGACTTTAAATGACCTGAACTTGTGAAAATAGGCCAGCAGGTAAAGACCATGAGGGAAATTTGATAATGAACCACTTCCATCAGTTGATATATGACCTAATGGAATGCAACTGATCATATGGGACACCTAAAATGCATACAAAAAGAGAATTTGATCACTGATGAAGAAATGAAGATACCGACACTAACATGTGAGATGGATCTTCAATGCATATAGATGAGTGATGACGAGCCTTGGGTGATTGAAAAATTTCCTGATCGGGCATGAGACTAACGACAAGAGAGAAAGGAGCTAACATAACCATTGGCTTGGGCTGAAGTGCCTCGACAATATTAGGTGTTTCAACTTCATCATTGGGTAGATCATCATAAACCGGTGGCTTTGAAAGATCAACTG
>APFE031709632.1:157767-169141 GCA_000404065.3 Pinus taeda | reverse complement strand
GGAAGAATCCATGAAAGGTATGCAAAGGTTCAAAACTGGATGAGAGGACACACCTTGTCATCTGGCCCTCCTTCTAGCGCCAGAAATGTTGACGATGCTGGACCCACCAACATGTTAAGGGGATCTCCCCGGTAAGAAGTCCCAATTAGACCTTAGACCATTTGGTGTAGGATTCTTAATAGTGGGTCGTAAGGTAATGCCTTAACCACGATGTCACATAGAGGCAAGTAGGATAACTCTATTAGTAGCAAGGGTGTGACCACTGCAGTGAGTCAAGGAAGGTGAATGAGAAGTTCTAACACATGGGGGGTGAGATGTGTGTGCCCCTTAGGAACCTATAACAGTACTCAGCTGAGAAGGGAACACACGAGTGAAGATACATCACAAGCTAGAAAGAAGATCAGTCGAAAATCCAAAGTGATGTTTAAACCAACAACACATCTGCAACAAGATTCATATAATCACATACGAAGCAGTTCATACACAAATAGTAAGTTAAATAATGTATATTTCTAAGCAACTAGAGTAGTCCAACTATAATAACAACACATGCATGAAAATGTGATGGCTTTTATTATATAAAGAAGTGTAAGTCCTAATAATACAATACATCCATGTAAACCTGCTAGCCCCAACAATAAAGTGTTACAGCCACATCCACCTGCTCCTTCAAAGAGATGTACTAGCTCCATGCAGTGGAGAAGCCAAGGCGCGTTACAATACTGTCCAATATTTCTTCAAGATAGTCTTAACAGAAGCTTGGCTGACCAAAAGCCTATACAATGACTTATGAGGGACTATCAATAGCAAAGGGTGGGGTGGCCCTTGACATTCCCCTTTATGACTGTTCAACTACCCTCATGACTCTTCACCCACTCTATGACTGTTACATTCACTATTGACACTTGAATTACACTTGACATGACTCAACATTACAATGCACATGTACCCATGTGAACAAAATGGCTTGAGCAAAAACTAGACATCACTCAGACTTAGACAACTAGAGAAGTCCAATTGCTCAACATCCTCATGTTGATCAATAGTAACATATTGAGGCCAAGCTCTGTAGTCTCTGATAGTGTCCATGTGTTTCGCGGTGACATCCATCTGAAACCTAACCTTTGCCTCCATAGCATCTGGGCACATTTCTTGGGCTCCTCTATCCAACTCATCAGAAAGCATGCACATCATTGTCTTCAATGTGGTCAGACCAAAAATATACTTGTGCATGATGTCTACACTGATAGGAAATTCTAGGTTGGTGGCGATGCGCATCAACTCGTCGAAGTATGAGTCAATCTCTAGTCGGACCTGCTTCTTGGTCTTCACCTGGGTAAGAGTCCCAAGTGATGGGATCACATGTGTGTGCACCACAACATCCATGCTCTTGAATAGTCATGCATGGGAAGCCTGTATTCTAGTGATGAATTGCAAGAAATCCTCATAGTTCTGGATTTGACTCCAGATACATGCTTTCAACTTGACCGCATTTGGTCTCGTCATCTTTGGCAAGTGAAGTGGGGCTCCCTTGTACTTTATCGTCCATGTTTTCATGTCATCAACAACATCATGTATGTTCGCCAAGATGCATGCTCTCCTAGCACATTGTTGCTGCCATCTGTTGAGATGGATGACCACCTTGTGCACGGTACCAAACTTGGAGTACAATGCTCACATAATTGTGTCAAGGGACAATACTTCATCCAATATTGTGTTCTTCAATTACGCTCGAGCGGACATTGCCACCAAGTCTCCTCCTTTCTTGGCCACCTATAGTTCCTTCGCTATTCGCTCATTCTTAGCTATAAGAAAACAAACACATGAGCTAGTGGCTTCGACATACACTTTGGTTGCATCGGCCAAAGAATTGGATGCTTGCGCACATCATTCATGATCACTTGTTCTTCAACTCACTTAGGGTATGTTTGATCCTACAGAGTTGACACTCTGCGAGACTGCACAACTCTATATTGGGATTCATCAAATAAGATGTTGTGCATCTCTTCTTCTGCTTGCTCACCATGGATCTCAGTGCCTCCTTGGTCGTTTGAGACTTTCTCTTCTTCTAGATGCATTGAAGCGGGTGAGTCGACCTATTTTTGGTGAGGCATGAGGTCATTGTCCTGTTCTAACTCCTACTACTCCATGTCTGCATCCATCTATTGAAGTGCTTGTTCAATCTCATGAGCAAAGTCTTGGCCCTGCAATGGTTCACCCTATTTGCCTGATGCCAACTATTAAGATGAATCAACTACTTGTACAGGTGTTGCTTCATATGTTTGCACATGATACGCATCCTACTGTATCTGCTATTGTTGCTACGCTTCCCTCTCCTGTTTTCACAACTGTTGTTCCTTTCAGAGTTGCTCTCTCAACTCATGCAACTCCTTCTCTGCTTCTTCCATTCTCTTCTTATCCTTCTACCTTTGCGCGATTTGCTTGTCACGCTACTACCTCTTTGCCTCTATAGCCATAACTTCTTTCTCTACAAGTGGATCTGCTAGAAACTTGTAGCCTTGCTTCTCCTCCATGCAATTGACAATATTCCTCTTCCCTTTGTCACGCACTGGTATGCTTGGCTCTGCTGCCACTGCTACTACTGCTGGTGCTCTCCGTGATGTTGCTTCACGTTGCCTTGCTAACAAATCCACAATGAGTCCGACTAGTTCATTGGGTCTATAGAAGGTGTAGCAATATCTCTGTGGGTCCTCCTTGGCCCAATGAAATGCCCCAGATCTAGTTGAACTGAACTCTCGTGAAATGATTCTTCACAATGCAATCTGGGTCATAGAGATTGTAGCTTCGGAGGTCGAACGAGTATTTCTTCATCAGTTCTGCTTCAAAATCTACTTGCTTGATACTCTGGATCTTATATAACCCAATCCACAATGGAAGAGTGGGCTAAGGTTCCTTCTTCTTCCACTGCATGCAAATCCTACTGAGATGTGATAGGCTACTTCGTACATGACAAGTATGTCCAAGGCAAACTTTGGTAGAACATGTGGAGGCTTCTCCACACTGAACATTCATATGAAAGTGTTGGACAATGAGGCATACCTATCTATAATACCTATCAATTCCTCCATTCCTTCCTTTGACATGCAAGGTGGATCTTGTTTGAATATCATCTTGTACAAAGGGACGACAAAATTATTAGACAACCGCGTGATTACTCCTTTGAAGCCGCTTTTGGACAACAAATTGAAATATGTGTTCATATCAGTCTCCGCCATTGACGATGCCCACTTCAAGCCCGAGAACTCATGTCGGGCATCGAATGCATCTAGGATGTAGGCAGAAATGTAAATCTTTACATGCATACCTTCGTGTGACTATCGAGCCTTTGTGACTTGCTCCTTCAACTAATAAGCTAGTATGCCGGATTAGTTATATGGTTTTCATTCCCTAGCCACTTGGTCCAGTGCAACTACCCAACTCTATGGGAAGGTTTCCATACTTTCTTGGCCATATAGCCGACAGGAAAATATGATCAAGTATTGGTATGCCTTCCTCAGTATCTTTGTCTTGTAGACCTGGTTGGGTGTCATCCTGAAATGAGCTGGCTCCTTTACCCAATCCTTTAGAATGTCTCTAGAGTTAGAACTGTTGTTGGGTAAGCTGAATGGAGTCTCCATGATAGTCACGAGCTTTGACATCTGATACATCTCATCATAATCCTATTCCCAGAAGGTCGTAAGCTTTGTCCCACTAACACTACTTAAGGTCATCGTTTCAGGATCAGTGTGAGAGATGATCCAGTGTCTCATGTCCGCGCATGGGAACACGGGATATATGCATGCAATCTGGTAAAAGCTGGACTTATGAATGTTCACGTACACCTGACGGTCTTCGAGGTGTTCCCCAAAAGTTCCTACAAATGTTTCATTGACTTCTTGCCACTTTTGTTTGATGTACTTGTCTAGATACAACTTTGTATCTTCATAGATCGATAGACTAGAGGACATTTGCTCAACTGCTGCTCCAATTGCATTTCGATTAGTGTCATGAGATCTTGTTCTCTTGGAAGCCATTGAGACAGATGAACACCTGAAATATCTGGAGACAAGAAACATGCATGGTAATAAATCATTCAGTGAAACAAAGCAAATTCTGTGGAATGACACAACACATACCTAGGAAACTGATGAGGAAGATTGCACAATTTCTTCTGGGAGGCTAGGGGACTAGCTGCTAGAACTGCGCAAAAGGAAGTTTGAGCTTTTTGGGAGGCAGGATTGGCTACTGGATCTGCACAAAGCACAATCTAGACTGGCTGCTAGCTTTTGGGATTACGCAATGCGCAATTCCAGCTAGGAAGGATTGTAGGCCCAAGGAATAATTTGTGCAATTTCCTGGGCCAACAATTACTATCCTCCAGAAATTCGCAAAGCATTCCTAGAGGCCAGTTTTGAAAGAATTGCACATTTATGGAGAGGAAGGCAGAGCCTTCCTTCCCCAAATTGCGCAATGTAGTCTCTGTGAGGCAGAGTCTGAGCCAAGGTTGGCTCGAATAGCTGACAGGAAATTGAAAGCAAATGAGACAATGAATGGATGGAAAAACTAAGTGAAAGAAGAAGTGATTGATAGTGCATGCAAAAAATGAATGAAAGATTCAACAAACAGATCAACATGCATGTGGATGAAGCAGTTCGCTAGTTGGGTGAACGTTCATGCAAAACAATTTCATGCATGCGACAACAGTGAGATAGCAACAAAAACTGAAATAGAGCTAGGAAAAGATAGTATAAATGTAAATGATAGAAAGCGTTCAAATAAATCAATCCAACATCACTCACACAAGAGAATACACAAAAAGAGACAAAAATGTTGAAAAAGAGAAGTTGAGGCCACTTACCCATGAATAATAGAGCCGAATGTGTCGAAGAGTCTTGGATGTGCTGTGGGATGTCAGATCTCCAAGATCAATGTGAAAGAATGAGCTCTGATGTGTCGAATAAATAAGTTTAGGCTCATGATGCACATGCCACAAATCTAGGAAAAAGCGACACTTGGAGGGAAACTTCTTAAACAACTTTGCATGTAACCCCCGACTACTAAAAATAGCTCCCTGAATCATGTTATGCCTTTTGCATATTGCATTTTTCTATTCCGGGAAGAGCAAGTCATGCATGCATGCAAGTTAAGTTTCGTCAGTCCCGGGTGGAACTGGTCAACCAGACTGCTCATGCATGCAGCTGCTCAACTTCTTGAGAAAAATGCACATTTCTGGCTAGGAACTAGGTTAACTACCGAGGAGGTTTGCGCAATTTATAGGTAGAGCAGTTTAATGCTGCCCAGATTTGCGCAAATTCTGGCCTGAGCAGCCATGTTGGGGAAATTTGCACAATTTTTGTTGGGAGTATTGGCTGGCAGAATTGCGCAATCCGGGAGCCCAACATGCTTCCAGATAGGATTGCGCAATTTATGGATTGGAGGCTGGTTTCCCTCCAGAAATGCTCAATTTTCTTGGGGAAGCTACTCAGCTTGTAGCTGGATCAAGTCTAGGTGAACAACCTGTGAGGGAAGT
This sequence comes from Pinus taeda, assembly GCA_000404065.3. NCBI lineage: Eukaryota > Viridiplantae > Streptophyta > Pinopsida > Pinales > Pinaceae > Pinus > Pinus taeda. The sequence continues at coordinate 163,611 of APFE031709632.1, read as the reverse complement.
GGATCAAGCTGTGGTCGATAGGCTGCCTTTGTGCATGAAAAACACTAAAGCTTGTGTACTTGACGAAGTAAGACAGAGTGTTGTGTAAGGTTGGTGGGTAGGCTCCAAAATGGGCTAAGGCAAAATTTTGAAGGGTGGTTGTAGCCACTACAACACGAAGGTTAACCTATCAATGGATATTTTCCATCATGTCATGTATGATTTTGTTACAAAAATTTCCACATTTAAAAATTTTATATCCACATTCAAATCAATAAACAACTAATTTGTAAGGGATTTCATCTTCTATATAAGTCATTCAATACTTTTCTATGAGGAAATAACTGTTGATTTTCAATCATGCCACTAAGTACACTGACATCCATAAATCCTATATTTATCTTCAATATTAAGATAATTTTTTTTTTTTTTGTTTACACTTTTCATATGCATTAGATCATTGGCTTGCTTACCTAAATCCATGGATTAAAACATCACCCAAGATTCCTACATATCAGATGCTATTCATGGATAGGACAAGTGAATAAGGAAACAATGTGAATTGGAGAGTTATTATGGCTTATCACTTAGATATCCAATTGTGTCAATTCATGCTAGTGATCCTACCACTTAAATATCACTTATCGCTTATGGCTTATCACTTAAATAAATATAATAAAATAGGAGAGAAGAGGTGAATACATCATATTAAAAGAGGTGAATATATATAATATTAAATTGAATCATATTGATGATAGAGTTGAAATCAATAAGAAACAAATATTATGATTTATAATAATTTGGATTAACATGATGCAACTTACATATAGTAGGTATGATAAAATAAATATAATAAAATGATTAGAGTCAAAATCAGATTGATTATAGATGGAGAGATAAAAGTCCAATTTTAATTAATACCCAAGAATGATTCCCAAATAAAAATATTAACACAAAGAAAATAATAACAAATTAGTTTGCACCAGCATAACATTCAAACACATTCAACACTACATTGATTTTCAATGATGAGAAAAATATTTTTCATCATAAAAAATTAATGTGATTTTCAACCTGCGCTAGGGCCTCTAGTCCTCTAATAGTTACTACCATGACTCTCCATACCCCTAAGACTAAAATCATTATTATTACTTCCATGCCTAATTTGATTCCTTCACTATTCAATGAAGCTTATACTTATCATGAGAATAAGGTTAACCTATCAATGTATATCTTCCATCATGCCATGTATGATTTTTTGCAAAAATTGCCACATTTAAAATATTTATACCCACATTCAAATCAATAAAAAACCAATATGCAAGGAATTTCATATTCTATATATAATTCATTTCATACTTTTTTATAATAAGGGTTGATTTTCTATCAACAACTAAGTACACTAACATCCATAAATCCTATATTTATCTTCAATATTAAGATAAAAAAAAATCCAATTTTCATATGCATAAGATCGTTGGATTGCTTGCCTAAATCCATGGATTAGATCATCAACCAAGATTTATACATATTGGATGTTGTTCATGGATAGGATAAGTGAATAAGGAAACAATGTGAATTGGAGAGTTATTATGGCTTATCACTTATAGATCCGATTGTGTCAATTCATGCTAGTGATCCTATCACTTAAATATCACTTATAAATCACTTATGGCTTATAAAACTTAAATATATTCAAGGACTTTGGGTGTTTGGTTCAAGGATCCTAGTTTTTCTTATATCATATCTTTTATTTTTGGTTAATATCGCTAAATTTCCATCTTAGAGGGCATGGTAGTAAAAAATAAAATTGTAGGAAAATAAACAAATATAATGTTAAATAATCAATAAAAACAAAAAAGGTTTCATTGCATAGTAGTTGCCATGTGGTCATTACTTTAACAACCCATATCTTGAAGCCAAATAAATGAATTTTATATTAAGTGATCAACAAAAACCCAAAAAGATTCAATATTGAACCCAAATAAACAAATTTTATATTAAGTGTTTAACAAAAATCCAAAAGGATTCATTTGATGTACAAGGAGGTTAATGGGAGTTGTACAACTACTTTGATGATACAAGTCACATGTCATGATTACTATGTCCCCAAATTATATATTAATTATGGTTGAGTTTAAATTGTATACTTATGGTTGATTTGAAACCTTATGTACTTTCTAATTTTCACTTCACTATAGGTAGTCAATAAAAAATGAAAATAACCAATTTTATAAATTTAAAAATATATTTTTATTTGAAAATTGAATCAACCATACTATAAGTTCCCTTATCAATGATTTTCTAATCTATATAAATTATTCCATGTTTGAAGCGAATCGTTTCTACCTACTTATATAAGTGATTTCTCAGTAGCTCTATTCCTTGCATTCCTAGTTATGGCAATAGATCGTTCTTTCCTGGTTATATATTTAGTTTATATATTTGAGTAGAGTAGTTTGCTTGGTTGTATATAATATTATAGAAATATTTTTATCATTTCTTTGATAAATTTCTAAATGTTTTTCTCATTTATTATTCTCTGCGGATTATCGATACTTAGAATGGACGCTTCTAAGTTATTAAGTGAAATGGAGGAAGAAGAAATATTGACTACCACATAATTTTCTAGTGAAATCCAAAAATTCAATATCATCGAACCATATACGTTTAAATTTAACTTTGCCAACCATAGCACATTCAAAATAAAAAACCATCATTAAATCATAATGAATTCTCTATGTATAACAAGTGCATTCAACCTCAATGAACAAATGGTTGATAACAAATCATAATTCTTGTCGTGGATCATATTGCTGCCCTAATTCTCATAGTTTTCTACATGTCTCAAGGTTGTTAGGCTAATCATGCATGTTATTTCCTAGAATTATTTTTTCTCCTCTTACTTTCTTTAATTTTTTCTCACACCAATGCCCATGATGATTCTAGGAAAGCAGGTTTCTTGTAATTTCATACAGTATGTAGTGGATTTATGTGATGATGTTTTTGTGTGCATTGAAGAGCATAACCTTCTAGAAGATTTGTGTGCTTATGTCACCACCAATTCTCATAAACTAAAACAAACTCAAAGGCTCAAGATAAATCATGTCCAAAATTATGAAAATGATGTTAGTGTTTCTTCCGGGTTCAACGTAAACATAGGAAGGTATATTAGCATGACTTCTCCTGAAGGTTTGGAAGTACACAAAAATTTATTGTTCTTTGCTGAAGGATATCACATATGTGCTTTTATCACTTCTAATTATAAAAAAATAAATAATTTTTAGTACAGAAATTATAAACAAGGGATTAATATGCGCTAGATGCACTCTCAGGTTTCTGATTGGACAAATTGTCCCAAAAGAATATGATTTTCGATTTGCACTCAAGGCTCAAAAAATGATGATTTTCTCTTTTTCAAAGCATTTCTACATTTTCGGGAGCGTCAAGCTGTTATAAAGACTGTGGCCGAAGTTATTTAACTTTAAAGAGTTCCAATGTCATAGATGCTAGAAATTTTATACCATTATCAATATTTTATGATCAAATTTCTTAATATTTTTTCACTATTTATTAAATTTGTTTAGCAATGATATTAACATATTAACGTTCACATTGTTTCTTCTTCCTTTATAGCCATTTTATCAATTTTTTCCTATCCACTATGCTTTTCTTAAGTCTTTTATCATGGGTGGTGACACCACTTGAAATGTGGACATCTATAAACTTACACACAACAAAATTCCAGAAATTCAAATTAAACATAATTAATAGTTGTGGAAATATACACAAAAACCTAGATTAGTAATTAATCAAATTATTTCAGCTAAAATAAGACATAATTACCATGATAGTCAACCGACATTAATGTCAACTACAAGTTCAAGTAGCATATCCTCACTCGTTTAGCCTTTTCATATAGACTTTACTTAATCAAATGACTCCCCAAGCCGACCAGGTGTTGAGAGTTACATAAGTCAAATGCAACAGTTGACCATCAATATGATGGGTAATCGATCAGTCAACCAATGTGAATGGGTATACTTTATCTAAGAATAGAGAAGCTAAGGGGCATTCATATAATAATCTCTAGCAGAGTTTAGGCATTTAAGGATTTTGTGATTCAAAAGGTTTTGGCATAGTTCTTCTCAATCTTCATAATGTTTTGATGTAGTTCTAGATCTATTATATTGAGTAATTTTTGGTTGATGACTTTTTAATGAAACTTGCTAACTCGTTCGACCAAATTATCCATATAAAATTGACTCATATGGGGATGTAACATCAAAACAGAAGATGGTCATAGTCTCCAAGTTATAGATGCAGGGGTTCCTACTGATTAAATCATGAGTTAGAGAATTTAAAGACTCACAAAACCTAATGGCATGAGTGCTATCTTACAAGATTGCGGGATGAGAATTAAAGCCCACTATACAGGAATATACACACCCAGGTAGATGTGCAGGAGATCAACTCTAAGGGGTTTTCCTTTGCCTGGATTGTGAAAAAACATTAATGAATTACAACTTATATTTCTCACAATTCACAAAGAGGGAGCATTTAGCAGGGCAAGCCAAAACAATAAGAATTTTGATTCATATTACAAGTAAATTTGGAAAATTTTAAAATATAGGAGTATTTTTTCCGAATTGAAAACTTTGGAATCAAATTATTTTTGTATCGTATCATATTCTAATCTGAATTTGAGTTCAAAATTTGTGACTATGGTTACAACTACCTTAGCACAGGATAAAAGAAACATGAAAGAAATGAAGGTTTCATTATAATTTCAGGTGGTAGCAATACTCGATTTTTTCATTTTGTGTATTAGGACGAGGAGGTTGATAGAATTCCTCTAGTGATGATGAGGCGCAAGAACTCCTCCGGCACCAACCAATCCTACAAAAAACCAACAAAAAATTAATATATGCAAAAAAATCCAGATAAACAACATCAAATATTAAACCTGAATAAACTTACAAACATGGTCTGAAAAACTCAAGTAAGAGCCAAGACAATAAAGTCCAGAACAACTCAACGCAAACGGTCGACAAAACACTCAACGGACAAGCAAAAAAATAGCGCAGAAACATTTGAATTTTTGAGTAACGCCATATATAATACTATATATATAATATATTATAATGAAATATATATATATATACTATAAGTATAATAATATAGTATATATAAATATATATAATATAATAGATTATACATTTGTTGGTGTGAAAATCTGCGTCGGATTTTTCCCTCTCCAGCTAAAAAGTTGTTGCAAGTTGTCGTTAATTTAAAAAACAAAATTTTTGGTTAAAAGTTAAATTCAAATGTTCAGCCATAAAAAAAATATTTTGTTGAAAGATTTTGAATAGTTCAGTCGAAATATTGTTTAGTTCAGCTGAAAAAGTGCAGTTAATAGATTCTGAGCTTAGGAAAGGACACATCACACTATATAAGTAAATACATACTAAATTGACACTCACCATGGACACCAAGTGCATATATCACTCTTGCAATTGCATTATTAACACTCCTTACATGCACAGGTTCAATGTCCCTTGCTTTTGTAGTGGAATTATGTCTACATGACAACCAACACATAGTGTTTGACATAAAATTATTTATTGTGGATAGAACTGAACTCCCTAGATCTAGTGGCTTGATCTAGAAAAAACAAAAACAAAAGACATGCACTCTGTTATGAAACCAACTCACAAAAAGATAGAAAAGATAGATCAACGCCTTAGAATTCAGTCTCTTCGAGGGGGAAACCTCCTTTACATTACACAAATGAATGATTCTTTGCTGATCCAAATGACAAAACCTCCTTTCTATATATAGGAGTCTAAGGAGTCACAATATAAC